>SCDZ01001410.1:0-18765 GCA_004143845.1 Drosophila lacertosa
TTTCCCTCTTTTTTGCTTTTTTGTTTTTTTTATTTTGATTTTTTTTTTTTTTTGGCTTCTTTACATATTTATGTGCGCCTCGCTTGGCATTGGAGATTAAGTGCCAGAGATATATAGATACATATAGATGACCTGTGTGGCAGCAAGGTGTTGTTGTTGTTGCTGGCGTGGCTACTGCAACTGTTACAGCTACAGCTAGAGCAACTCCCCTGGGAGCCATGCCCAAAAGACCTAGACGACCAGTTAGCATCTGTTATGAAAAAAAACGTTACACAAAGCGTTGCGAGCCAAATATATATTGCTGGATCATCAAGAGTTGCTGCTGTTGATGATGATGATGGTTGCAATTGCTGCTGGTGCTGCTGTTGTAGATGTTGTAGATGTTGCTGCTGCTGCTGCTGTCGCGCCCCCATGCGGCGCTCTCGATCAATGGCGCGACGGGACTCGCGTCTTGGCGGCTCTTTGGGCGTCTCGCGCTGAAAAGATCAATCAAATTGCCTTTCAGCGGCAAACAATGGCAATGATGAGTTTTTGATTGAGCCCCAACATGATATCGCCCGTCTAGCTGGATAGATAGACTCGCATTTAACATTCGTGCAGATTGCAACATGTGTGTCGGGCCCTTGCCCCTGCGGCCTTCGCCTCGCACTGTTTGCCGCCTGTCAACTTGCAACTTGCAGCTTGCAACAACAACCCCGTCGAGCCCACTTGTTTCTGTTTCAGCAGCAGCCACTAAACAACTGACCCGAATGCTGCGACGGGTGCATTTGCATTCACATTCACACTCACATTCACACTCACATTCACTCCCCCAAACCCATTCGCATTCTGTGTGCTCTTATTTGCTGATTCGTCCTGTGGAGTGGAGCAGCTCCGCGTTCGACTGCATCTGAAGTGTGTTGGCGCAGCAGCTGTGTTAATGGTGTCCCAGGGCGGGGCGGGGCGGGGCGGGGCGGACAGGGTTGTTGTTGGCTGACAGTTCAATTGGCAACAGGCGGCAACAAATTGCTCTATCGACATTAACTGTGAGTGAAAACTATTATAAATTATAAAATAGATACATGATATTATTACTATTTGAATGCGGCATATATGTACATACGTATGTGAAATAGTATTTCTACATTTTGATTACAAAAATCAACAATTGAGCTGTCCTCTACTGTGTCCTTGCCCTGAAACAATTCATCCACCGGGCATTTCAATAGTGATTTTTTCAATTGTAAAACTCTATTCGCTATAATATTTTCACCCTTTTCATTCAACTTGAAGTTTGACTTTGACTTAAGAATTAGTTGAATTTATTTATTTGCTTTGCGAAAAGCAACTATTTTAGTTATTGTTAGACTTTCACTAAGGAAATTAATCAATACATACATATTATTCAGATGTGGTCAACGGGGCGCCATTGACACTTGTCTCTGTGTCTGTGTCTGTCTCGCCGGCTGAGTCTCCGGTCTGGTTTCCGGCGTTGACTCTCGCATTTGGCAATTGCATTTAGCGCCAAATCAAATCGTCTGATAATCACGTTATAAAAGCCAAATGCGCTGCAAAATTAAAGACAAGAACCGGCCGAGCGCTCGGCATGTGGGCCGTTTGGTCCTGGAAAAGGGTCTACGGTACAGGTCAACCCCACGACAGCGATTGCGAGTGTCGCGATGAGGGGCAACTTTCAACTGGCATTGAGGCCCAACCCTCCTTTTGGCCTTGGTACATGCTGTGATTTTCGGGCAGAATTCCCGCTGGGATCTGAGAGATGCGCCGCTGACATCGCTTGGTTGGCTTTGACATGGCTCGTGTTTGTTTTGCCGCAGAGGGACATGTGCAACACTCCGGGGCATGTATGTGTACATATGCCATTCAGTTTCGAGTGTGTATTTCACGGCCCGTCGATCTCGTGCCCCCGTCCCTGTTCCTGCGCCCTGTTCCTGTTCCTGTTCGTCCTTTTCTAACACACCCCATGCGCAACCCTCGACGGGCACTATTTTGTTTGTATTTAGATTGCATTACTAAGCAAATTGCGGAAAAATTAGCGGCTGATTTGGGGATCATCTAATTACAGAGACAATCGACCATATATCACATTACTTTGATTTCAGTTTCGTTTCGTTATTTTTCTTTTTTTCTCTTTTTTTTTTTTCAACATGTGCCATATGTGGCATCAACATTGCATCTGTATCGTTTTCGATTAGCCAGCGATGGCTTTAACAGTTAACATTTCTCCCTTCATTATCAACGTCATCATCAGCATGCAAATTGTTCGGCGACAAAATGTTTGCAATTTTCTAAGCAACATTTGTGTGGTGCTGCCAACTTGTCAGAATGTTGGTTGCTTGCTGGAAAGCTGTCCATCCGTTGCAAATTCGAGCTGCTCAATTTGCATACAGTTTGTTTAAGTTGACTCGAACATTTTGAGAGCAATGATTGACGTGCTAGTCGGGCAAATTTAACTATACTATATAATACAAAAAAGATAATTGTATTTACTTATTGGTATATTTAGTTGAAGTTTAGTTGAAGTCGAGGGCATTTCGAGTGCGGCATTTGACAAATTTGTTAAGTTCTCACAGCCCAAACGGCACTTAAGTAAAAGTTAAACAAGTCGAAAAGGAAACTGCTGCCAGCCACGTTCCTCTCCGCTTGGCCCACTTTCCCTTCGCCGCTTGCTTAGTTTGGAGCATTTTTGTTGTATTTCCGTTTTTCAGCTCATTTTTTTCTCTTTTTCTTTTTTTAACAAAACACAGCCGCAGGCGATTTTCCAAAAATAATTTCGGAATGAGTTTTCCCGCTCTATCAGAATCTCCATCTTCATCTCTGTCGCTCGCTCTCGTTCGGCAAAAGTTACAAAAGTGATTCAGGCATAAACAGAACCAGGGCGAAACGGAGCTAAGGACAGGACGAGCTGACAGTCAGTCAAAATGGCTGCCAGCAATGTTGTCGTTGTCGTTGTTGTTGTTGTTGTTGTTTTTCTACTTGCGCCCCATTGAAGTAAAAGTCTTTGAAGACGTTTGATGGCGCGTTGTTGTTGTGGCAGCTACCTGAGTCAAAGCTCAATGACAATTTACAGCCAGGCTAACAAAACGAACAAAACATTGCAATAGGGCATAACCGACAATCTAATACTCGTTCGCAGCCAACTAATCAGCAAAGAGCAAAAAGACTTTAACATAAAATATGCTAAATCTAAATAAACTTAATACTTAATACGATCATATGTCTAAAAACCGACACTGCCAACAAATCCAATATGGCCCTTTTAAATTGCGAACGAGTATTAGAAAGTATATGCATTTACAGTGAACTAGCGAGAGAAAGAGAGAGAGAAACAGTGTAAGAGGGAGCAGGCAGCAGCCTCTTAGCTGGTTGGTGTTGGCCACAGCTACTTGCAACGCAGCTGAAATTGCTTAGACTGCTCAAAGCGTGTCCTGGCCGCCACTTGATGTGGCTCCCATAGGCCACTGCCACACCCACTCCCAATTACATTACCACACCCAGTACGCTGGAGGGTTAGAAAAATACACACAAAAAAAAAAGAAAAAACAAAAATAAAATAAAAATAATAGTAAACTATTGGCAGATAAAGCCAGTTACAGGCTCCAATCCTTAAAGAGGCCCTGGTAGGTATTTTATTGAAAGGAAAGAAAGCGGATAGCGTGATAAATTTAAAGGGTTTAAACCGGGTTTATTTCATATTCAGCTATAAAATTGATCAGTCAGATGTTAAGCGTAAATAAAGTAAATGCGAGAGCGATAGTTAAAGGAAACTAAATTAACTTATACAGCTGCAGACATATGGCAACAATCTGAGCTATATATATGTATACATATATATTTACTACATGCACATTTCTATGTGCTCGTATTTATATACATATCACCTTCAAGCGTTGGGTAATTGTTTTGCTACAACAACAAATGCAGCAGCAACAACAAGGACGATGACAATGGCAGTTTGGTTGCTGCTTATATTGTTGTTGATGATGGGGCTCGAGTTGGTAGCGGGAGGGGGGGGGGGGGAATGGGGGGGTAGCCTTGGGAGAGACTCGTTTCGTTTGTTTGCCGCGTCTTTAGTTCATTTCTTTGGCTGCTGCGTGAGAGCTCATTCAAAGTTGAACGCAATTTTTCTTTCACTTTTCTGTTTGCATGTGTGTGCGTATGTGTGTGTGTGTGTGTTGTTCGCCTTTGCAAGGTAACTTGACGCGCTTTATGAGACTTTGCTGGTGCAAAGGCAAACGAAATGTGTGTAAAAATAAAAAATGGTAAAAGTTGGCAGATAAAAATTACACACACACACACACGCACACACAGCTGCGTCGTTCGGCAAATCACCTGCATACAAAATGGCGTCGACGTCGCCGCGTAGCAAAACTCAATTCCAACCCCAGTCGCAGTTGTCGCCCCAACAACAACAACAACAGCAACAACAATTCGGGAATTGTAATTTTTCTTGGTTCATTTCCTTTGCCATTTTCGTAGCGTTTTCTTCTTCGCCCCTTCTGCTGCCTGAACTGAGCGCACAGTGGGCTGAATTGACAAAATAAAAAGAAAAAAACAAATACATATTCTCTTAGTTTTAGTATTAAATATTATTATTGATTTCTTATCTTATTCGTATTTTTTAAATATATTACATTTTAAAAAAAAAGTTCTACCCATATTTTGGTACAGTGTGCACTTTCTCTGCTCCCAGTGCTCTCCGCCTTCTTGCCACTTAACATCTTTCGCACTGGCTCCAACGTCCTTCTCCTCCTTCGTCCTGGCTGCCTGCTTGCTTTACTCTTTGGTCTGTTTGCTGCCAACCCCCCCTCCCCCCCCCCCCACCCCCCCCCCCCCCCCCCCCCCCCCCCCCCCCCCCCCCCCCCACATTATTTGTGTGCCACTGTGCTTGCAGTTGTTGTTTGTGTTGCCGCTTTCGACTACTTGGGAAATTTTTCATGATTTTCCTGCTACTCGCACTTATGTACACACCAATACATAAACGTGCCTTCGTGTCTGCGTTTCGCTTGGCTACTTTCCTTTGGAGCTTAATGCGCTTCGATTGGAGCTCATTGGTTTGCCGAAGAGCAGTAAATTTAATTAGAACCCATTTTCTTTTTTTTTTTTTTGGGTATAGCTAAAAGCAAATAGAGTTCTTATCAACAGAAGTCTTGAGCTTGCTCAAATAAGCAGTAAAAGTATTGATTATTAAAAAGATATTATTTCTTTCTTGTATAATTATAAAAATGCAATTCCGAAAAAAAAAAAAATATTGTTTAACTTGGATCATATTTAAAGTAAGTCTTGGAATTTTATTTGCGCACTTTTTTTAATATATGAAAAAATATGAAAATATGATCACAAATTGCAGATTTTACTAGCCTCATAGAAGGATTGCTTAGACATATACTTTGGCAATGTCCCTCGCTTGTCGCCATGGCCGAACGTGCAGAGTTTTAGACTTTTTGTGATTTGTTCACTTCTTCGTCCCCAACTCAGCCCCCGTTCCCAGCTTAGCTTCTTTTGTTATAATTTTTTTTATGTACACATCCATATATATGTATATTTGTTTTCTTTTTTGTTTTCTTCTTTCTTTATGTTTTTTTTTTTTTTTTTTTTTTTTTTTTTTTTTTTTTTTTTTTTTTTTTTTTTTTTTTTTTTTATTTTATAATGATTTAAGGTGCATGTTCCGCCTGCTTCGTCGTGGGCCAGTGTTAAACGAAGTGTGCGCCAAAAGCGGACGGGACTCAGGGATGGTGGAAAGGGGGGAGGGGCAGGGGGAGGGGGAGCACGCCAGTGGCAACTGAGATTTTTGGCGAATGGCGGTGACTGTCGCGAATGCAATTTAAATATTTGCATTTGTTTTGCGAATGGAAATTCATGGCACGTGTAATGCGTTCTTTTTGTTGTTGTTGTTGTTGTTCTGATCTTTAGGGGAACGCTACCAAGAGGGGGGGGGGGGGGTGGGGGCGTGGCCTTAAAGCTTTAAAGCATTCGCTAGTGCGAAATTGCATTACATGGTAATTCTTTTGCGTTTTCCTTCTCGATTTTCTTCTTTCCCGCTTGCAGTTCATGTTTGCGTGTTTTTGCTTTTTGCTTTCCCTACATATTATTTTGAAATTGAAGTGGCAGTCTTGGCTGCAGAGAGAGAGAGAGAGAGAGAGAGAGAGAGGGAAAGCTTCAAATGGTAGGCAACGTCGCAGCATTTACAGTTAACTTCATAAAGAAAATTTAACGAGCAACATCCTGTGCATGGGCAGGCAACAGGAGGCAACAAGGATGACGACAACAAGATAAAATGCATGGCTCGAACCAGTTGCAGGACGATAAAATACATTATATGCAGGGCCGGCGACAAGGACAAGTTGGCGGACAAGCAGCAGTCCAAGCAGCCACCATGAAACGGTAGCAAATAGAAAACACTCACCCACATCCAACCACCCAACCACTCGCCCAACCACTCGCCCGACCACTTCGCCCAGTTGCAAATCCGACGGTGACAGTGACGGTGACGGTGACGGTGACGGTGACGGCGTGTTGATGCCGAGGCCAGGATCCGTCCATGGTCCCACTGCCAGGCTGCCAATCCGGCGCAATGGAATCCCAGTTAACGAGTTTTGCCATTTTCATACACTCTCCCCGCATACAAGCACTTCTTCGGCCAGCTTGTCATTCACAACTCAGCTGTCAGCGAAGTTCAAGAATCTCACAAAATTCCCATATTCCTCTATATAGTTAAATAAATAAAGATACACACAAAAATGGCTGAAACGCCATTTTGATTAGAATCTTAATGCTATAAAATAGAAAGTTGGCATATAAATTAAATATCACGCAATATAAAAGCTTGATTTATCTGGAGATGCAGTTCTTGTATTTTGATTGTATCTGAGGGCTATTTTTATATTATTTTTAACCTATTTTATTCACAATTAACCCGGAATATGAGACCATATCTTACCCGCTTGTTCAGTTGCCTAAAACAACTGTCGAAAACTGCAATTATAACAAATATATATTTCAAAATGATTTATGACACAGTTACATAAAGTGGTTCTTTTTGTTGTTAACATATTTATCTAGGCATTTCTTTTTAAACATGTTTCCCATATAGTTTTGTGAAACTTTATTAATTTATAATTTTATTTATAATTTATTAATTTATTTTATATATATATATATTTTTTTTTTTTTCATATTTTTATTATTGCTGAGCTGCAAGTTGTTAAGAAGGAAATATAAACACTTTTCACTTGCTGTGATTCTTTAAGAGCTTAGGCAATTTAAGAACTCATTAAAGACACAGTTAACATGAATATGTTTAAAGTATGTTAATATTAAAACCTAATAAATAAAAAATGTGAACAAGGAGGTTTTGATTTAAGCCAAAGTAATGTAATTTATATATAATGTATTTATATACTCTTCTCATAAAAGCCTAATACCTGCTTTATGCTTTATATGTGTTTTTCATTAAAAACTTTGACATGGTAATTAAGAGGGTATTTGAGCTTCAATCGGCAGTTTGCTTTGCTTTACTGTTTGCTTTGTGTATTTATGCGCTGAACCCGTAGAAAATGTGTTTAAAGGGTATAACGGAAATGTGTAAACATATGTAACCATCGATTTTCCTAAAGGCTGCATCTCACTTTATTTTATTTATATCAATGCTCACTTTAGCTTTCACTTTGATTTGAGTACTCTTTTCAAGATATTCAGTGTATAGGGTATCTTCTAGTCGGACAGTGGCGACTAGTGTTGCTAGTTGTTTTGTGTTGTTTTGTTGCCAGGTCGCGAAGAACACTTTAAAACAGCATTTCGTTTGGTTTGACAAACGCCAGGACAAGCCCATCAGCATCACGTCCTACATATATCCTGCTGTCAGTGCGTCCCAACCGGGCCGAGACTGGAGATTGGGGAGTGAGGAGCGGAGGAGCGGAGGAGACGGATGGCGACACAGGGTTAGCCGGTTGACGTTGCCGGCGCTTAAGGGTCTGGCCTGGTACGGCTGGGTCTCGACGGGCCGTATAGCTGGGTAGCTGGGTATTTGGGGTGGAAAATGCGAAAATTCAGTTATGAATTCATTTCGAATTGAGGTAACATGATTACCGCTATGATGATGCTCTTCCGCTTCAACATCGTCAATATATTGCGCTTGAGCGGTGTTTATTTACGTGTCCTTCCCCCGCCCCGCCCCCCTTCGTATCCACCCAAGGAGGATTGTGGCAGGGAGGCGCCCTCAAATGAGCTTTTGGCACGCAAAGGTGCCGTTGCTCAAATAAACGAACGCCTCGTTGAATTTGCAGCAGACAAGGGAGGACTAGAGATGGCCCCGGAGTAGATGAGAGGAAGAAGAAGAAGCACCATCAGGAGTTGGAGGTGGTGCCTGGAACGGTACAAGCTCGAGTGGTTGTTAAGTGGGACGACGGCAACGGCGACGGCGACGGCGCGCACATCTACAAAATGGCTGTCAACAACAACATGGCGTATACGCGTTATGAATACGTATTGCTTGTTTATATATACGTATGTCTGTATACTCAACTGTGTACTTGCGTGTGTGTGTGTGTGTGCGTGTGCCCACCCAGGTGACAGTGTGAATGCCCGCCTCAGCTCGCACTGCTGCCACATTCTGTGGTGGCTGTGGATGCGCCAGCGGCGCTCCAAGTACTTAAATTTTCACACTTTTTTTGTTTGTTATATTGGCGTTGGTGTTTTGTTGTTGTTGCCGTTGCTGCCGCTTGTTTAAAGTGAAAAAGTTGTTGCCTCAATTTAAAGTTAAGCGCCGCTGCGTAGCTGAAAATGGCTAAAATAGAATAGGCCAACTTTGATTGGGCAGCAGGAGTCGCCACACAGCCAAACCGTCTGCAAACTGTGCCACGCACAACTTGCTAAACTTTACCAAATTATTAGTTATTCGATGCTGCGGAATGGCACATGTAACAAGCCCCTAAATAATGACGAACATTTTTTACAATCTTACTGAAAATCACGCTTTTTAAATACACATCCAAGTGCCAAGTAAACAACGAGTCGGATAAATAAATAAAAATAAATAAAATATTTACCGTACTATTTAAATATCCCTAAATATTTATTATACCAAGAAAGTCTTTTTTATATATTTTAGTTGAATGCATCTTATTAAAAATATATTCTCCGATTGATCAGCATAACTAAAGTCTATGCTAAATCTTTTGACATATTATTTTATTAAAAGGAGAAGCGAACAAATGGATATGCCTTTTTAATACTGACCCAAAATACATACACTTTATAGGGAGATGTCGGCGATGTCTTCTGCTAATTCTCACAGAAATTTAAACAAAATCACAATATAAAAAAAAGAGCAAAATTATAAAAATTAAATTTAAAAAACTTCTGTTCAGAACAGTTTACTTTTTTCGTTAGAAATTGTTATTGGTTTGCTTTTTATTTAACTTCATTTTAATAAAAGCAAGATTTCATTAGTAAAAAGTAACTCAACTACTCGATACCCTGGATATTGACTATCATCCACAATATAACCTATATATATTAATTTAGCTAGACTTTAAAATGTATTCAAAGCTTTCCCAACTTTTGGAATAATGGTTGGACTTGAAGCTAATTTTTGCAATGTGCTCGCATTAAAGAGCTGCTTTGGTTTGGCACGTTATTTACATTAAATGCGGTGCATATTTAAGCTTTATCACTTGCAGCAGATACGACAGCAACTGGCAAATGGCAACCCCTCGACCCCGTATTCGTAAAATCGGTCTGACAACACACGGCGTATGCGTAATGCCAAAAATAACCAAAACACAAAACCCAAACAGTGCGACATAAAACCTCAAAACGGACACACACACACACACACGGCTACGTATAAACACACACACACACACACACGCACGCAGCAAAAAGTAAATAAATATGCTAATAAATTTTTCAAAATAAATCTGTAATAGATAGAACAGATAGAGCTACAAAATAACTGCATTTGCTCTGCGTTATCTTTCTCTCCTTCTCTTTCGTTCGCACTCTGTCTCTCTCACTCTCTCGTCGCCGTGTCTGTCTGTCACAGAAAACTGTAACCAAGCAACATGGCAAAAGTTTTTAATCCACGTTCGGAAAAATTTTTCACACAAATATTTACACAACTCTTCGCTCTAACGATTTGCGCAAACATGAGACACACACACACACACACACACACACACACACACGCATACGGGCACACACATATGTACGTGCGGAATTTTTGATGGCGATAAGCACACACACACACGCAGAGACACACACATGCACACAGTTACAGTTAGACAGACATTTTAATATTTGTAAAGCTTTTAAATGCTTCACACACATAAATTTTTGCCTTCCGTTTCCTTTTCTGCATACAGTTGAACATTTTTTGCTGCCTCTGTCTTTGCTGTCTGTCTGTCTCGTTGAGTGTGTGTTTGTGTGTGTGTGTGTGTGGAGGGGGGCAAATGGCAAAACAAATAATAAAGCACTGCAAAAATAAATAAATGAAAAATTGTAATAAGAATTTATGATATTTTTAGAGACAAAACCGCCGACAGAGGGCGCACACATTGCTTGCAGCTGGCCAGCGAGGGGAGGGAATGGGAGGGGATTGTGGTGTGTGTAGGTGGTTTGCTGATGGGTAAACGAGTCGGCGGCGCTTTTGCAAATCTGTTGTTGATTTTCATTTTTGCTGTTTGTCTGCTAAACACAAAACAAACACAAAGCGCCAACAAATCTCGTACCAAAAACCGAACGGGGCGTAAATAGGCTAGGGGCTAGGGGCTGGGGGCGGTGGGCGGGGGCGGGGATGGCAGTCAGCTGGCGGCTGGGGCCAGCATAAAGCTGGAGTCATTGTCGTTTGTTTTTGCCTCAAGTTATGTCTGATCTATTAGCGAGCATCTCATGTGCAATTTTATAAATAAGTGTTTACATTTTTTTTTTCGTATTTTGGAACGAAACTTATTTTGTGGAATATTTATTGATTGATTTCTCTTGTTAGAATAATCAAACAAACAGTGGAAAAATTGTTTTCTTAAAGTTTATTATTTCGCACTAAGAGCAGATAATTGTTCAATGTATGGTTTATATTAAGCTATACGAGGGGAGACAGAGAGAGATCGAGAGCGAGAAGGCGTCGCGTATGACAAATGAGTTTTTTTATTACAATTATTTTTTCGCTTTGTGTGGAACATGCCACAAAAGTTTTGTTGCTGTGGGGCAAGAAGCGGGGGGTGGGGGGGGGGGGGGGCGAATCTATTTGGCAGGGAGGGTATACAAACATAGTTTTTGTGGCTGTCATCTAAATTGGCCAACCAAATATACAACAAAATGAAATAGTCATTGATATGTTATTAAATATGGCGTCGGTTGTGCAAACACTCACACACACACACACACAGAAATTTATGCATATAGCTTATAAAGATATACAGCAGGAGATATGCCAACAAATACTTATACATATACATATATATATACACTCGCACATTGGAGTGGCAACCCTGGAAAATGGGGCTGCCACCCACATGCTCCCTCTCTCTCTCGCTCCTTCCATCTTTATCGCTCCATTCTCTATGCTCGTCTGTGTTTGCTTTTGGTTTCTGTCTGTCGGTTTTTTCGCATTGTTTGCTTTGATTTTATTACGATTTTTGTGTTGATTTTGCTTTTATTGCAATTCAATGTGAATACTTTGTTATTGCTGTTGCTGTTGTTGTTGTTGTTGCTATTGTTGCTGTTGTTGCTATTGTTGTTAATACACATTCGTTTTGCACAAGTTCAGCAAAAATCAGAAAACCGCACAAAATGCGCTTAGATCAACACAAAATAAAGGCCCCAACCGAAAGCGACCCTCCAGACCGGAGACATTAAAATGAAGTAACAGCTTCTCCATTCCAAAAGCCAACAGAAAACAAAAATAAAAACAATGAAAAAAAACAAAAACAGTAATAAAAATTCATAATACGAGTTACTTTAGCATCTGTGTGGCTTCCTCCTCGGGCAGATCATAAAAAAAGAGTTTTATTGCTGTCCAGCATTTCGCAAATTAGTTTTAATGTCTCGCCAGTTGCTTCTAGTCTAGTCAACGGCTTTTGTTTAGCTAAAGACTCTGTAAGCATTTCAAAAGTATACTTATGTCTCCCAGCAATTAGATATTTTGTAATTTGCATTAATTTCAATATTGCAACAACAAAAATCAGAGCACACCTTCAATATGCGCTGCATGTTGTGTGTAAGCTTGTGTGCGTGTAATGTATCTGTGTGTTCATAATTCGTGTAATAAAGCTGTCTGTTGTCGCCCCAAAACGAACACGTGTCAGCGACACATATCGAACAACACATCAGCAACAGCAACATGCAAAGAACAAGAAGAAGAAGCAGCAGCAGCAGCAGCAGCAGCAACAGCAAAAGAAGAAGAAGAAGTAGAGTGCGTCGACTGCCCACGTTAAAAAGTGTGTGGCCCTCTGTTTAACCGGTACGGCCTGTCTGCCAGACTGGGACCCCACCTTGATGTCTAGATAGATTGAACTAGATTACACACACACACACACACACACACACAAACACACACTCACACAAAGACAGAGCGACAGAGACAAAGAGCGAGGGCGAAAGAGAAGAGAGTAGGATCCAGGCGCAAACGTCAACAGTGTCTGTCAATATGTGCATACGGGTGCGAATGCGATTGCCATTGCGAGTACGCATGTTTGTCTCGACTGTGAAATGGTCGTCGCCGGGCTGTCTTTTTCTGTGTGCGGGACTCGCCAACTGCTTTCGGTTGCCTTGCGGTTGAGCGATGGCCGCTTCATTTGCATTAAATAAGCTGAAATTCAGCAGCGGCACGCTCCATTTAAACGCTTAATGCTCTGCGGCGCTCTCGGGCTATCCTGATGGTTTCCGTGGAACAAGTCAAGTCAAGTCTGTTGGAGCTGCTGCTGCTGCTGGCCAAGACACAAATGTTTTGTACTAAAAATCATGCGAAATTATCGTTTAATTAACCGTAGCGCTAAGCGCTCCATCTGAATGGCAAACCGAGAGCATTCAGAATTGCCAACCGGAACGCAACTGGAATGCGGGAAGCGGCAAGCGGGAGGCGGGAATGGAAATTGGAAATTGGAAATGGGCACGGGAAACATTTCGCATTGGAGTGTTATTTCATTTTGTTGCTCTCAAGTGCGTCGAGTCGAAAGATTAGTCCAAATTGATGTTGTCCCCGTTGGCGCCGTTGCGCACCATTTAAGCTCTAAAGAACCCAAAGGTCAAGCGCCCTTCTCCGCGATCCTCTAAATTTAGATTTTGTATAGCAGAATTAAGCTGAGGCTACAAGTGATAAATTAACTAAGTAAACTTTATACTTGATTAGCCTAGACAATTTTAAAAGGTATTATATAAAATATATGCAATCCTTTCTTTTTAAAGGTGTTCTGTTCCTGTTTTTAGTTTAACCCAAAGCGCCCTTTTCGGCGGTCGTCTAAATTTAGATTTTGTATAGCAGACTTAAGCTGAGGTTACAAATGATAAATCTACAAAATAAACTTTATACTTAGTTTACGTAGACTTTTTTCAAATGTATAATATAAATATAAAATATATGCAATCCTTTTTTTTAAGGTGTTTTGTTCCTGTTTTTAGTTTGGTTGAAGAACCCAAAGGTCAAGCGCCCTTCTCGGCGATTCTCTAAATTTTTATTTTGTATAGCAGACTTAAGCTCAGGTTACAAATGATAGATTTACGAAATAAACTATATACTTGAATTATTTTTAAAGGTATATTATAAAATATATGTAATCATTATTTTTTTAAGGTTTACAGTTCCTGTTTTAAGTTTATTTTTATTGATTTATACTCTCAAGCAAATAGCAAACATGAGCAAGTTTGCAACAGAGTTCTCCCAGGACCCAGGCCAGGCCGTATCATACAGAACTCAGCGGGGTCAAATGGCCTCGCTGCAGTTGTTGGCCAGCTGGAGCTGAAGTTGGATCGTCGCATGTCCAATCGGTGAGCTCGGGGCGAGTGCGGGCTGCAGCTAAAGCGTTGTCCTCGGTGGCATCGCTGCCGTTGCAAGGTGTCAAACTGACAGGCCTTAATACTTTTTCGTAACAATTTTCCAACGTTACGGTTTTTGGTGTCATTCGGGTTCGTGGCCGTAAACAAGCCCTTGTATTGGGGCAGCAGCAGGAGCTGCAACTGCAACTGTAACTGGAGCTGGAGTTGTGCATGTGCATGCGGCACGCAAGTCTCTCACTCCCGTTTTTAGTTGCAATTGCTCAGTTGCTTAGTGCCTTAGTTTCTCGGCTTCCCCCAGGTGGCAGCTCTTGGCTCGACCACATATTGAGCTTATCAAATATTAACACATTTGCGAGCGCTGACAAATGCGGGTTCCGCCACGTCCTGCTTGCCCCCGCCCCCGCCCCGGTCCGCTCGGCTCCTGCCACGCATGCGCCCGTCGGCTTCTGCTGTTACGTGCCGCAGTTACCTCTGCCCCCGTTGCCTGCCCCAGCCACAGTTGGACTTGCCCATGTCCACATCCATGTCCATGTCCATGTCGTGAGCTTAGCGTGAAATGACATTGCGTGTTCACAATGGAAACGCGGCCAAAACCCAACACTGAATACTGACTACCGAATAGTGAATACTGAATACTGAATACTGAACACAGTAGCATTGCATGTGTGGACGTCAATGGAGACGAAGAGCCAAACAAACGGTTAACTGACGGCCCGCAACTGGCTCATATATCATCTGGAGGGCCTGACCCGGTCGCTTCAACGAGGTGCACAAGCAAACTATTGAATAAACTTGAGCGTACTTTAAGATCTTTAAAATTGTTATTATAAAGGTCTGTTTATGTAAGGAATAAATATTTTACTATATAATATCATATTTTATTTTATTTTATTTTATTTTATTTTATTTTATTTTATTTTATTTTATTTTATTTTATTTTATTTTATTTTATTTTATTTTATTTTATTATATTATTTATTTATACAGTATTTTATTTTATAGTATTCTATGGCATTTAAACATTTAAATTCAACTTATGTTTACTCTGATCTAGTTAAGTTCTCAGTCAAATATTATGACTCGTTTCACAGGGCCAACTCTTTTGGCCAAACACTTGGAACCATGTTGTTGTTGTTGGCTGCAACGTTTTAATGACAAAACAGGAGGCGGCACATCCTAGGCACAAAAGAGCCACACACACATGCAGTCGGGACAGCCCGTCGGGATAGCCGGCGAAGTGTCAGCGATGTCCCAAAGTGAAATCCTTTGCCTTTGCCTCGCCTGACACTTGGCAGACACGTCGCTCTGGAAACCGGAGTAGGTTTGCGTGTCAGCGGCAACAGTAGCCCCAGCAGAGTCCCAACTCGTCCTGGTTCAGCTCAAATTAGTTCCTGTTCAATGCAATTCACTTGGTTCGATTCGGTTCGGACTTCGTATAAATATGTATATTTGTTTTTAATATTAATTGATATTCAAATCTTAATATTTTAATTTTGTATGAAGAGCTTGAGTATTGTGGCAGTCGGTAACGCCCGCTTGCTATATTTTGTTTTGATTTGTGCTGTTGTTTTGCTTTCAGCCAACTTTCGACAGGGCCAAATCAAACATTGTTTGCCGTTTGCTGTCATTGCGGGGCACGCACACAAAATCCAGTTGCCAGTTGTGAGTTGCAAGTTGTGAGTTGAGTCATGTTGATAATTGTGAATGGCGAGCGAGTATGTTGTTTGCCACATAATTGACTTGGTTTGTTCGAAAAAAAAAAAAATTGAGTCATTAGGCGTAGTTGGTCAGAGGAGCAATCAGCAATCAACAAATAACAAATAACAACAACAATCACCATTAACCGATCAAAGTATCTTTAAGAGCCAATTTTGTGGCTTAACATACACATATGTACATATGCGTATGTGTGTGTGTGTGTGTTTGTGTGTAGCACACTTATGTGTTCCCTGAATGATGATCGGGCTTAGCGTTGGGCTCGCAACGCGCGTGACTAAGTTGCAAGTTCGGAAGCATTTATCACGACGCTGCTGCCGCTGCCGCTGCCGCTGCCGCTGCTGGCGTCGCTGCTGGCGCCGTGTCATGACATGTGCTATGAGTGATGATGCTTTATGTGGGCGGCAAAAGGGGCCTTGGGCTGTGGGCGTGTCTGCAGCTGAGTCAAAATACCATTTAATGTTAACAAATTCATTTTTGGCGACAAACGGAAACGGAAACATTGCGGAGCTGAGCTAAACTGTAGTTAGAATCCCATAGCCAGACCCCAGCCCCAACCCCAGCCCAGCCCCACCTCCCAGCCAGGTCACGCTGTGCGTCCATCAGTCAAGTCTGCGTCCTGCGTCCTGCGTCTGTCGTGCCACTGATAAACGCACGTCACACGTCAGCTCTGCGTAGTCCGAGTCCTTTTGCCTTTGTGGATTGATGGCCGGACAGATTGAACATAGCACGTTGTTGTCCTTGTTGTTGTTGTTGCTGGGCACAGCGCCCATAGCTCTGTACGCTGATGGACGTTTAATATGCGCTTTAGACAAGGATATGTCTCTCTCTCATCTGTGTGTGTGTGTGTGAAGTGCAACGCTTGCCTGCATGCCTCGTTGCATGACCTCCATCTCCAATTCGAACATCGCCAGCGCCATTGCCGTCTGCCATCTACCAAAGCCCGTTTTGCAACGCCTGCAAATGTATTCGGGTAACTGCCGAGCACCGAATTCGTCATGGCCATAGTTGTTGGTCAGCTGCAACAACGATAACCACAATTAAGAGTGCTCAGCTAGAAGCTACCCTGCATCTATATCTCAAATTTACGCCTAGACAAATTCCATATTACCAAAGATAGCAATAAATAATATTTAGCTAGATCAATTAAAAATAAAAGTTGACAAGCTGATATGGCCGACGTGTGACCACTATCTGTGGGTACAGGGTATAGGAACATGCGTTCTATGGCATTGTTCTGCATTAAATGCCTTGCTGCTGCCGTGTTCAGGTCACATACATACAATGCTCACTGTGCAGCGTCCATCCAACATTCATCGCATATTGTGCCCAGCGCTCAGCTTGTTGTTCATAGTTTGTTTCACGCACCCCACGCAACCCACTCCCCAGTCCCCCATTCCCCAGTAGCTCGGCTGCTCGTTTCTTGAGGCTAGTCGTAGGTGTGAATGCGTGCACATGTGTCGAACAAAGGCAGAGCTAACACCGAGGCTCTGCCTCCCAACCCCCCACCCCCCCCCCCCCCCCCCCCCCCCCCCCCCCCCCCCCCCCCCATCGGAGTTGGTCGTTTCATGTGTGGAACAGCTTAAAGTGCGAGGCTTGAGTTTGGATCTGGGCTCGGGCTCTAGTCGCCACAACAGACACGCATGTGCATGTCCACAACATTAATAATGTTGCCCCGATATTAGCCACGCATATTAACTTTCGCATGCGGACGCAACGCCTATTGTTGTTATAGATGTGGTGTGTTTATGTGTGTGTGTGTGTGTGTAACGATTAAACATGTAATGTACGCACTTCCTAATGCCCGCCGCTTGAGCCCAAACTCAACAAACAGATTGTTCCTTTCAAGTATTCCAAAATTGACCTGTCCATCTTTAAGATACATAAGTATCTATGGCAAACAATTGCAAATGAGTCCTTTCCATAAAGATATGAATGTCACCAAATGTATCTTTAAAATAACAGCCATCTGATAGATGCAAATATATGTACAATAAATATATAAATAACATTTTAAATACAAACCCAAGTTCGTCGAAATTTATGCTTGAAAAAGTATCTTTAAAATACAAAAGTGTATAGCAAACTTTACAAACAAAAATTGTTTAAAGATTAACATAAATAAATGTATTATTTTTAACAACCTACACTTGCTATCCGTTAGATATTTAAGTATCTTTGAGTATGTGCATAAATGAATCTATGAGAAATGCCTGTATTTATTGAGTTCGAATGTTTTTGTAAAACAAATTGAAAACTGTATCCATAAGATACAAGTGTATTTTCTATACAGAGGTATCTTTTATTTTTTTTAATGGAGCAAAATATATTTAATTAACATTCAACATTAGACAGATAAAGGAAAATACATAGATAGATTACTATCTATATACTATCTGTCTTGAAGAAATCCTGAAGATGTTCAGACTGTGGATTGTTTCCAATAAAAGACGCAAAATATTTTTATATAATTTTTTTTTATTTTTCTCTCATTAAAGGTTTCCTTTTATCGTTTGTCGCTTTTGTTTTATGCCTTTTGTTTTGTTAACAATTTGTGTTTATTTAGTATTGATTTGCTTTGCCTCTTCATTTCTCATCTATATGATTTTGCACGATAGATACATATATGTACATATAGATATTGTAATGATTCTTCTAGCGGCTGTTGTTGCTTTTTCTGTTGTTGTTGTTGTTTGTTCTGCAGTTGTGTTCGCATCATTTAATAAACTTACGCATTAAGCTAACACTAAATACTTTTTACAATAATAATAATAATTATAATAATAATAAGTGTAATAGGGTGATGCGGCCGCAGCTCCAGCTTCAGTTCCCGGGCCCAATCCATAATAATATCAATTGAAGACTCAAATTGTTAGCTGGTTTCTTCGTTCTTCATTTACGATTTCTATATTTCTTTCTTACCGATATATAGAAATTTATATTTGTATTTTTTTTTAGCTGTTTTTGCCTCTGCCTTTACTTCTTGAATTTTTGCATTAACTTTTAATTTTAATTTTGTTTTAGTTTTATTTCAATTTTTATTTTCATTTTAATATATAT
>SCDZ01001414.1:0-17854 GCA_004143845.1 Drosophila lacertosa
GCAAAATTTGTAAGAACAGTTATCCCTTTAAAATAACTGTCCATTCCTACATTCAGCTAGCGAGCAGGTGTCCACTCTTGTGCTTTTGGCACGCGCCAATTGTCACGTACGCCACCGTCGCGATCGCTTTAAATAGCTCTTAAGCAAATGATGTAAAGTTAAAATTAATCCAGCATCCCAGGCGAAATAAAGAAGTTCAACTAAAGAAAACTTGTGTTTTTCTTCAAAATAGTAACAACAATATCATTATATATACATATATACATATGTCGCAGTTCTCAGCAGAGTTTGAATTCAATGAACGTTACAGTTATTTGGCACACAGTTTTGGTTGTCGCTGCTTAGAATACGTAACTGCGTCATTGGTTCTTGGAAAAGCATGAATTCTAGGAATTCCTTCTCTTTGAGAGAGTGAGTTCTCTCCTGCTGTTCTCGTAGCGCGACGGCATTACCAGCTCTCTTAAAGAGCGGCGTAGTCGTCGAGTGAGGCCCGGTCGCCCAAGAGAGAGAGGGAAGCAGAGAGCCAGGAGTGGCATGGAAATAAGCTCTGGCATTTGAAACGATCGTCACTTTGAATTTAACTCTTCGCGCGATCGGGACTTACTGGGCAATCGAAATGGCAGAACAAGAAAATACTCCTTCTCCGTTATATATATATATATATTCTTTCTCTGTAGTGCAAAGCTAATATTTATTTATATAATAAAAGTATATTATGTTATTTTGACGAACAACTTGGTTGAGAAATTACAAAGTCTATGATCTAGGGTTCAGTAAGATGGTAGCCTGAATGATATAATTGTTTCCGAGATAGTTGCATTTAGACGGATGCACTGCCTATGCAGAACTAAGGCAATCGCAAGACCGAGCAATAACAGTGACCAACGCATGAATCGTCTCAAAGAGAGAAATTAAATACCTAAAAGAAATGTTGGACTCCAGACTCAGCTTCGGTGAACACTTGGAGTATGGAAATGGACCACCAATAGGTCGTCCTAGGACTATTTGATTCCTGAACTATTTGCTTCTTTTTTACTTCTTTCTTGCTGCATCTCTGCAAGGCTCTAATCTCTCCTGCCCAGCATGGTTTTGTTAAGAGTGGGTACACTATGACCAATTTGTTACAATTTACCTGGGCAGGGGAGATTGGTAACTTGCAGAGATGCTGTAGGGAAGAAGTTATTATTTTTTCAAAAAGTTTAGGGATGGCGGCCAACTTAGCTATGCCCTTATAGCTCGTAATATCAGACTTACCACCTTTTTTGTGAAGAGGAATGATATTCGATTCTTTCCAAAGGGTTGGAAAGAAAGCCGATTCAAGGGAAAGATTAAAAAGCTTTAGCAATGGACGAAAAAGGGAGCCACTACACCCCTTGAGAAGACAACTTGGAATATTTTTTGGCCCAGCAGAGTAGGAGGTCTTTAAGGAATTTATAGAGAAAAGAAAAGTTTGATTTAGTGGGAACAGTGATAGAGTTGGAAGAAACAATGTTATAGGGATAAGAACAATTATTAGCGAAGACAGAGGAATAGGTTGATTGGAAAAAGTTTGCAAAGAGGTCCGAGGAAGCGGAGTCATTGCTAGCTTTTTCAGTCCCAAGAAAGAAAGAGGAAGGCAGATCAGAAGACTTTCTCTTTAACTTATCAAAGTTAAAGAATTGCTTAGGTTTTTGAGCAAATTGCCTTTTGCAACGTGCAAGATAATTCTCATAACACTGAGAACTAACACTTTTTAAACTTTTTAAAACATTTTGATCTAATATTATTTGAGTTTAGCAGTCTTGTAGGTGGTTTAGAAAAATTGGTCAAGGTGATACTATTTGGAATACACACATCTAAGAGTGAATTTAAATTTTTTAAAAAAAAATTAACCACAATATTTATGTTAACCGCGTACATACAGAATTGACCAATCGGTTGTATATAAGCTCAGTAAATAATGTTTAGTTTTCTCTACTGAAGCAACGGCAGGGATTATAAGAGAATGGTGTATGCAATTTGGAAGATTTTCAATCACATAAAGTAACTTCTCTCGTTACTACGAGATATGATGATATGATGATAAATATCTTCGGAGGTAGATAGAGCGGAGGTCCTAGAGACATTTAAATTAAGGTGTTCGTTGATAAAGATAAGATCAAGAATCCTATTAGACAGATTAGAAATCGAATTAATCTGAAACAAGGAAAGGTCAAGCATGCCATCTAAAAAGTCATCCTAAGGTAATTTGAGAAGGCGAAAGATGACCACGAAATGTTTGGAATGTTAAAATCGCTCAGTACAACGTATAAGTCATTATCACGGACATGGATGGAAACTTCATTTGTGTAGGATTGTGCTGCATATTAGTTTAATGTTGGAAGAGGGAGGGATATATGAACAAGCTAAATACAACGAGGAAAATGTGAGAGTAACTTTAACAGAAATTATCTCAGCATTTGTACTCGTTGTACGTTGAACAATTTCCAAATCAAGCGAGGTTTTACCTGCAATTAAAACCCCACCACCTCTACAACTCGGTCGATCTTGTCTATATATATAGAGTATGAATTTAAAAGCACTTCACAATCAGATATTGTTGAATTTAACCAAGTTTCGGAGAAAACGACAATATCTGATTGAAAAGAAATGCCAAGTTTTTTTAATTTGGAAACAAGCCCTCTAACATTCTGACATCTTAAGAAAATATCGGAAGTGGTCAGTTCTTAGGTGCACTTTTCGAGGCGTATAACTGGCTACTGCTGATATCGGTTTTTTGCACAATCATGTGATCTGGCCAAAATTTAGGATGATAAATAATTGAGATCAGGAAGAAATTCTCGGGAACTGGAGAAATTAGACTACGTAATTATGACTCCAGCAGAAATTGTGGTGTCAGAGGAAAGTTTAGACACAAACACTTGCTTGCAAGGCATAACAACATTTAAAATTGGCACAGGAGGGGTAGAGGGAGAAGTGCTGTTAGTAATTTGAATTTGAGTTCGAGAGGATTTACCTTTGCGACTACTAACAACACGGATGTTATTATTGTTGATCGGTACAGATTCAACAACAGGCACGATTGCCAGCGCTTGTGGAGGGTTAAGAGGGAAACGGATAGCAATAATATTGGAGATGAATCAACAAGTTGAGGCGTATCTAAAATTGGCTGGGTTTTTTTTTTAAAGGCTGAGGTACGGGTACAGAAAAGAATTCAGATTTCAGCCGACTCTTTGGAGGAGATTCAAATTTAAAATTGCTAAGAAGCTCAACACTGGAATCACAATCAGTAGTGAGCCTTTTAACAGCTTTGTTTTATTTTCAAAATTGGTTTCTCACCGAATTATACATTCGGGAGAAATTAATATGAATTTCGATGCAAACCGGGCATGACCAACGAATCGCACCAGCCCTTCTTGGCTTTGGCAGCGAGTTTGTCAGTATCACGCCCATTAATGCCCGCACATTTAGCCTCCCCTCGCCATAAATAAGTGCAACTAAGTATTCTTGATAAAACAAGAATCGAACATAATTTTGGTTGCCCAATAAATAAGTGCAACTAAGTATTCTTCCGCCGCCGACGCCTCTTCAGCAGCACCAAAAATTGCTAAATATACAAAATATGGACCACCGCCGCCAAGCTCTGCCGCTACCAAGCTCTGCCGCTGACAAGATCTGCCGCTACCAAGCTCTGCCGCTGCCAAGTTTTGTCGCCGACGCCGACGGCAGCGGACCAACACCCACAGCTAGCTTAGGGTCTTTGTTAAGTTCTTTAAGTCGGTCGATAATTGAGAATAAATGAATACACATTAAAATAAAAATTCTTTTATTTAACAGGGACCAACGAGAAGATAATCTGATTAAGTTCGATTAAATACAAAATTAAGTTTTTGTACAACTCATTGGCCAAAAACATTTGCATTTGAAACGACTCTTCCCATTTTGAGGAACCAAATACAAACTCAGGTCGGTAAAGTAAAATTACCGATCCATCGGTGGATCCTTGTCAGGTCAGCGCGCAGGACACCCTCTATTTTGTGTGGTCGCAGGATCCCCAGTAGAAAGCGAACAGGAGACATCCGGACTACCAGGAGGTAGAGATAGTGGCCAAATATAAATAAGCGTAAAGCGACCACACTGCACTGCAAAACTTAATAAAGCAGTTATTCAATTGGGCAGTATAACTAAACCCAATCTTGCGAATCCTACCTAAAAGGACCCTCCAAGGTAAACAGGTAAAACCAGCCACTGGTTTTCAATATTAAATAATAAAATATATAAAACACAAATAAATTGAACAAGTTTTGCCAAAATCAAAATAATTTTAATCGAAATTTATTAATTTAAAACATAAATTCTTTCATCACTATAACTCTAAGAAATAAAAATTTACAAAAAATATTAAATATTATTAATTATATTTTTGTAAACTAATTTTAATTATATTCAATTATATTTTACATAATTTATTTACACATATTACACACAAATTATTTTACACATATTGCACACAATTTATTTAGACATATTTACAAATAAATTATTTTACACATATTTCCCACAATTTATTTACACATATTTACACACACATTATTTTTACACAATTATGTGCACAAATTAATTGCACATTTTATATAAAAAAAACTTACACCTTTTATCACACCAAATAATTTGTTAAGATACAACTCCAAATTACTACAAGAGAAAATTCCCAATCGATAGACAGAGGTTATTTCAAACTTTTTACAACAAAATTATTAGAATAACAAAAAACAAACAATTTAATAAGACCCGCATTGCTTAATTTACCACAAGAACCTCAATCAGTACACGTAAACGAACAAAATCAACACATCAACAAAACAGAGCCATGGCACAAAAAGAAGTGTTACAAAATACTATTCGTACGATTTTATCTGCACAATTTCCGACCCTACTACACCAAGCTCAAAATCCAACATTCGACTTTGCAAACCCTGAAGGTCAAGGGATTTCCGAAGAAGTGCCCGATATTGTCAAATCTCTACGCGAATTCTCCGGCGATTCATCTCAGTTTGGTTCATGGATAAAGATCATTGATAGAATATTACAAACTAATGCTCACACTGTCGGTACAGCAAAGTATTTTGGCATTTTACACAGTTTTCGTAATAAAATCACAGGAAATGCAGATATTGCCTTAGAATCATACAATATTCCTTTAATTTGGACTGCAATTTCCAAATGCCTCACATTGCATTATGCAGACAAAAGAGACCTCAGCACCCTAGAGTATCAAATTACCACGATACTTCAAGGTCCCAATCAATCTGTAGAAGAGTTCCATCAAGCCGTTTACAGGCATCAATCCTTAATTTTAAATAAGATACGTTGCATGGAATTAAATAGGGAATCGGAACAACTTATGACTAATTTGTATAGGGACAAAGCCCTAGATACCTTTATTCGGGGATTCCGTGGAGTCCTCTCACGCCTTCTCGGCATGAGGAAACCTACAGATTTACCCTCTGCGCTGCACCTATGCTTAAAATTGGAAAACCAGACATTCCGTGCCAACCATGCTTCAACTAGAGGACAACAACCTTTAGGAATTCAGCTCAAAGACTACAGGCACTACCACCACGCCAAATGCAAATCCCCAGTAACTTAAATTTTCACGCTAGACCAATTCTTCCACCCAGATTTGTTCCGTAACAAACCCCATTATTCAATCCCAAACTACCCATTAACGACTTTGGACAGATACCACAAAGACCATTCTTCCCTATGATGCCAAATCCCATGGTTCAACGATCGCAACCAAACTACAGCCTCGTCCAGAATCAATGGATGTAGACAAAAATATGCAAAACTAAACAAATAAATTACATGAATAGGCCTCAATTCGAGGGAGGTAAAAGACCACCGATACCAATTACAGACTTGGCAAAACGACAGAAAAAATACTACTACACTTATCTTAATTTTTTAGAACAACCGATTCCGGCTTACCATATTTTGAATGCAAAATAAGTAGCGGAGTCATATTAAAAATATTAATCGATACTGGCTCTAACAAAAACTATATCCAGCCCAAATATATCTCAAATCCAATTCCGAATAAGAACGCATTAACTGCTGTCTCTGTAGGAGGCAACGTTGAAATTACCCGCCATAAAATGGCCAACCTTTTTAACGATACAAATCTAACAGTTAAATTATTTTTATTATCCACACTTAAAAAATTTGACGCGATATTAGGAAATGACAGCTTAAAGGATATGGGTGCAATTATTGATGTCAAAAGAGGAATAATGTTGCTTTAAAATCAGAAAAAATCCCGATAATAGAAAAAAATTTAAATCAGTAAATATAATTATACCCAGATCAGAGCACTTCACACGTCTGCAGCGAGTCAAAATAAATCGACTGCTAAGAAAATATCCTAAACTATTGATTGATTTACACAACTAACGTTAGGGCAGAAATATGAACTAACACAGATACCCCAATATACTCAAAATTTTATCAGTATCCAATGTCACTTAAAGGCGAAATAGACAAACAAATAAAAGAACTTTTAGATAACAACATAATACGACCATCTCGATCCCCATACAATTCACCCGTGTGGATTGTACCAAAAAATTAGACCCGTCCAATATAAAAATATATAGAATGGTCATTGACTATAGGAAACTTAACAGTGTAACAATAGCCGATAGATACCCTATACCAGACATTAATGGCGTATTGGCACAATTAGGAAACAATAAACTGTTTTCAGTACTGGACTTAAAAAGTGGGTTCCATCAGATTTTATTAAAAGCGATATCTAAAAAACTGCCTTTTCTATAAATAAAGGAAAATATGAATTCACTAGACTCCCTTTTGGACTGAAAAACACCCCCTCTATATTTCAACGTGCCCTCGATGTTATTCTTAGAGACCACATACGAAAAATTTGTTACATTTACATTGATGATATTATTGTCTTTAGCCAAGACGAGGAATCACATTTTAAAAATTTGGACATTTCTTTAATAACCTAAACACAGCAAATATAAAGTGTCAGCTAGACAAGTGTGAGTTTTCTTAAGGATAAAGTGGAGTTATTGGGATTTGCTATATCTGATAAAGGTATAGAGACAAACCCGGCTTAAATAGAGGCCATAGCCAATTATCCAAGCCCATAAAACCTCAATGAATTAAGATCCTTTCTTGGTTTATCAGGGTATTATTGAAGGTTTTTAATGGGTTACGCAGCAATAGCCAAACCGCTTACTTCTTTGCTTAGGGGAGAAGACGGACTCATCTCGAATGGAGCATCATCTAAAATAAAAAATTGAATTAAATGATGAGGCCAAAAAGGCGGTTGACCAACTAAAAAACGCATTAATATCTGATGACGTAATCCTATAATACCCAGACTTCAGTAAAGAATTCGTACTGACTACAGATGCCTTCGATTATGCCATAGGAGCAGTGCTATCCGAAGCGGTCAGACCAATAGAATTCGTATCTAGAACCTTGTCTAAGGCAGAAGAGGGCTATGAAACCGCAACAAAAGAAATGCTAGCCATTCATTGGGCAGTTGAATCTCTTAAGGGTTACCCTTATGGTGGCTCTAAAGTAAAAATTTATACCGACCACGAGCCACTCACAAGGGAGGTATAGCAATTAGGAGTTGGAAGTCATACTTGGACGAACTACTCTACAAGCCCGGAAAGGAAGACATAGTAGCTGATGCATTATCCAGAGCTATCAAACAAATTGAAGTTAATTCTATGACGGGAACGCAACATAGTGCCCAAAGTTCTTCCCAAAATCGTATCCCTAGCGTCGAGGTACCGATAAATGCATTTTAAAACCAAATTTTTATTCAAAAAGAACACTCACCTGACTACAAATATACTTTACCATTCCCCACATACCATAGGCACAATATTTCCCATAGTACGTTTTCAGATACAGTACTAAACGGAATCTTTACGACAGAAGATATAATGGGAAAAATACAAAAACTGTACCCGGAACATTTCAGATTCCTTAAAGTGAGGTTTACTTAAACAAACATATAAGACATAACAGAAGAAACAGAACAAAACCAAAGAATATTAGAGACTCATAATATGGCTCATAGAAATGGTCAGGAAAACAAGTTACAAATATCCGAAAAATATTATTTCCCAAAAATGCAACAAAGAATTGCAGCACTAGTAAAACAATGCCAGGTATGTACAGAAGGAAAATACGACAGACATCCTCCAAACCCTGAAATAACTAAAACACCGATCCTTGGACACACTGTTCACATAGACATGTTTTCAACAGAGAAAAAACTGGTCCTAACAGCTATAGATACATTTTCTAAACTCACACAAGCACGATTAATTAAATCAAAATCTACAGAAGACATTAAAAAACTACACGATATATTATTTTATTACGGCATACCAAAATGTGTTGTAGTAGATAACGAAAAATCCCTTGATTCCGAAAGACCAGCTAGTTATAGAGATTTTTAGAGCCCCACCCTATAAGAGCTCTGTAAACGGACAAGTCGAGCGTTTTCACTCCACCCTTTCCGAAATAATGAAATATTTAAAAACAAAACAGGTACACAGTACATTTTAAGAATTACTGGACAGAGCTGTTTATGAGTATAATTACTCAATACACTCTGTGACACAAAACCGCCCACTTGAAATATTTTTCGGCAGAAATTTGACCACTGACTCAGAACAATACGATAAAAACAGACAGAATAATATCGAAAAACTAAGAGAAAAACAGGCAATTGACTTACAAAATCAAAACAAGGACCGTAAAGACATTAAAGCCTACAAGCCAGGACAGACAATATTTTTTAAACAAAACACTAGACTAGGATCCAAACTGAAAACAAACACACAACAAATATCACAGAAACTGGGAGAGTTGTTCATAAGAGTAACATCAAAACTGATTAGATAAAAAAAATTAGTGACCGTAAATTAAATGTCCAATTCGTCCCAAAAAAAAAAAATATATATAATAATAATTAAATAAGTAAACAAAGAAATAATTATATTCTATTTTGAATATCAGCCCACGCCACACAAAATCTTGTGTTAACACTATAAATTTCTTATTTCAGGATTTTTTTTACTTATAACATGGCTGCCTATGGCAATAGCGAACTTAGAGATCACAAACTATACGGACGCTCAAACTATCACAATTCACAAAGGAATTGGGAAAATACAGACCTCATCAATAAAGTTAATTCATCTAATAAATCTACAACAAATTGAGACCGAGCTTCTGAGTATCCGCGAACACACTATAAACGACATTAAAACGAATTACCTATATCACACTCTCACACACGAAATTACCCAAACATTCTCCGCTCTAAATACCGTTACCTTTCAAAATCGTAAATCTAGATCAATAGATTGGATCGGATCAGCCTGGAAATATGTCGCGGGCGACCCTGATCATAATGATCTTATCATGATAGAAAATAATCTCAATTACCTAATTACAAAAATATAACGATGAAATTATTATAAAGTATCAACTACAAACTAGAATCAACAGCTTAATTACAATCTCAAATATGTTAATAAACTCAATCGGAAAAGATAATTCTTTTAACAACGAAATAGCTACAAACTTGCAGAATCACGTCAGACTTTTAAAAGAAGAAGTAATTAACGTTAAATACGCAATGCAAGGGCTAAATAAAATGTAATAATCACCCTCCTTTTAAACGAAGTTGAACTGGAGGAAATCCATAAAACCTTCAGAAAAGGTAACAAAACTTCTCTATCAGTCGAAGAAATGTTAGAACTTGTAGATGTCTCTGTCTTACCCAATAAAACAGCTACAAATTAAATATTTTGGTCCGAAATTAATATATTAACAATAACTGAAAATTGTAAAATAGCTAGTAATATAATTTTTGTCAAAAACAAAATACTATTAATTTAAATAATTCCAAATGTATCAAAAAGTTAGTTCAGGATAAGGAATCGCTGTGTGTCGTCACTAACGCGGAACACATTCAGGAGATAAAAATAATCGACAGAAGCTTGATGTGTACTACTCAACAACTTTAATGGCACCATACAACAGAATAATAGAACCCAAATGTTAAAAGGAACATACCTTTTACATTATTAAAAACGAACGACTCCAAATGCTATCATTGGAATCCCTTCCCGCACTGAACATAAAGATTAACAAGCACATAGACCAGATAAGCACACACACATCTCTAAGCCGCATGGTCACACTTTTTCTACTCGTTGCTCCAGCAGTTAAAATTTTTTTGAAACCTAAAAAACAAATAATTCTGCAGGGAGAGTTAAGATCAAGAACTCTACAAGTTCCCCTTGCCATAAATAAGTGCAACTAACAGACGGCCGCTAACCAACACCCACAGCTACCTTAAGGTCTTTGTTAAGTTCTTTAAGTCAGTCGATAATTGAGAATAAAGGAAAACACATTAAAATAAAATTTCTTTTATTTAACTTGCACAATGTTCTTACACAACCAGCAATTAACAAATTGCGGTGGTGCAGAATCTTCTGCTTGCTTAAAAGTGCAAGCACGATATTTCAAATTGTCTATTGGGTTAAAATTTTTTCGGTGAAAAACGCAAAGCAGACAAACAAAATCAACGGAGCAAATCGCTCGAGATTTCGGATTTTTACACAAACAATGCTGTCGATCAAATCAACAACAAACACTTTTCGGTGCAAATGTAAACAATGCACAATCAAGCACATTCACAAAGAGAATGTTATGCAACACGAATGCAGAAATCAAAAACAAACACTAACAAAAACACAGCACTGACACCGCATTAGTTAAAATTAAAATGAATATATAAATGACATACGGTCACAGAGGAAGATCAACTTGCACAAAATAATAAAGCTGACAATTTTATATTGCTTTAATATATAAGTTTCACAAATAAGGATAGGCAATTATGCAGAAATAGAAAAAAATAGCTGGCGACTACAGAAAACAAAACAAACAAAAATCTCTCTTATACACGTTCCTAAGTCGTATTGCCTTTGTTCTCGCGCTATATCAAACAAGAGAGGAACGACAAAAACTTATCATCTTTGGACACATAGAACGGAACATCAGAACAACGTCATCCTCATCAGCTGGATGGAACTCAGGACTCAACTTATCCTAAACTACAACCCGCAAGTTCCAAACCATCAACTACTGGATGAGTTGCGAAACAAATAATATCGAGGTAATATTCTTGAATTTTTGGAAGAAGCCGAAAAAGGAAGTCAAATATTAACCAGTAAACTAGAATTAGAAGACGATATATCAGAAACAACTTTGTACACTAGATTAATCCAAACGAGCATGGAAAATTTAATCCAAAAGTTACTCACTCACATTTACCTTAGAATAGTTAACTGCAATATTCCAAGTTTAAAATCGCTTATAAATATATTGCAAGAAAAAGGTCTTTACGAAGTGCCAACTCTAAACAAAGACAATTTAAAATCAGTCCCAAATCAAAGTGAATCACAGAATAATCTACATAATTAACAAATAAATAATCAAGGCAAATCAATTATACCTTTTTAACCATTGTATAATACAATTTATCAATCCTATTACCAACCTCCTACCCAAATACCATTTCAAATACCCAGAACTAACCCTATTTCTTTTCCCCAAAATCGACCAAACCCACAATTAACCAGACATTACGTATTTGACCAAAACCGTTTTGGAACTAATTATTTAGGTACCCCGACTAACTTTCCACCAAGAGGAAATATGGTAATGAATAACCCGGTTAAGACACAGAGACCATCAGACAGCAGAAGAAGGAACACCAGTTAATTTTGAATACCCATACAACCTGGCTCAAACCTATTATCAATAGTAACCATTCTATCCTCCAGTTAAGCCTCAATCTTACCAAACGAATGACATCCCTAATCCAATTTACAACATTCCTGAACAAAGTTATGATAACTCAAACCAGGGAGAGCAACCAGTACTCAATGGTATAGAACCAAACGATACAGAATAACTGCCACAAACGACAAGTCATATTTTCCAAAGGTCCTACTAGCATACAATATGAGACTTATTTAAAAAAACAAATTGTACACATCTCTTATAAAGACATGACCTTAGAAGCAGCTACACAATATTTTCTTGACCATTTTTGTTCTAAAGATATAAAGAAACCCTGAATCCAAACTATTTCAAAATTTTCCGAAGTCTTATTTTACTACAAAACGTACCCACTTATGCAAAGTTTAAAGAATTAGTTCTAATCACACATTAAAAACTCTTACACCCAGAAATTCAGAAAACTACGAAACTTTTCGGCGAAACATATTATTTCCCCAACTCCAACTCCTCATTGAAAACATAATTATTGAAAGTCAAATATGCAACTTGGCAAAAACAAAGACAGAACATCGTAATACAAACATGCCAATGAAAAACACGCCTAAACCAGAGCATTGCCGCGACAAGTTTATATTAGATCTCTATTCTTCTAAAGGCAATCAATTTAAGTCGCATAGACAGTTATTCTAAGATCGGTTGGAACACAAAAATGCTCTTATGTGCATATTAATCAGCTGGTAAACCCCACACTCTTAAAGCAGACTGAGATGGTGCATTCGCTAGTTTAGCCCTTTAATTATGGTTCAAGCGTGAGGATATAGAAATACAACTTATTTACAAAAACAGATGTTGCAGACATAGAAAGACTTCACAAAACAATGAATGAAAAATTCGTAATATAAAAAATTCAGACGATATTGGGGCCTAGTTGAGTAAAATAGAGAAAATACTTTACATTTATAATTACAAAACCAAACATGACACCACTGGACAGACCCCTGCCGACATATGTATTTCTGTGTGCTGGTCAACCGACCCTAAACACAGAACAGAATAAAGAAATTAAAATCAATGAAATAAATAAAAATAGAACTGAGTACGAAATTGACAATAGGTACAGAAAAAGACCATTACAAAAGAGTAAATTAGAAATGCAAATTAACAAAAAATGTAAAACAAATTAACAACGACCACTACAAATTTACTAACAAAAATAGAGATACACATTACTACAAGACACAATTCAAAAAACAGAAAAAAACGAATCGATTTCAAATCCTACAGGCCCCTGGCACATCCTAATACACCTTTTCGCTTTTGTAATACTTTGCAACCTCAACAAAAGCATAAGCTTCATTTTTAAGGGGAGGGATTAGCATATTATGCTACAATAATCATGAATGGTACATAAACAATCTTGCGCATTCATAAATATGTAACATGCACATGATTGCTGACCATACAATTCTTGCAAAAATAAAAGAGCCTCTGTATGATCTTGCGTATTCAGTAATATAAAGTAATATAATATAAAATTTAAAATTGTAGATGAGCTACTAATATTTTGTCATTAGTCCTAGCGATGCAATCTGATCTTAGTACTCCTTTCCAGGTAAATCTACTAACTCCGCACTAAACTCATGCATTAATGTTTCGTGGTACTTTAAAAAGACAGCTAACTTTGCCTTCTACTATGGTTCTATAATTTCAATTTGCTAGCCTGTTTGCCTTAAATGGGGTCATTTCACAACTTCCTTCGCAAATTCGCTGGTTAGTTTGATATTTTCGACATTAGTTTAATGTAGAGACAGTCATTAAGTGATATGAGTCTATTTCGAATGTTTTTATGTGCACCATAATGGTTATATAGTTGTGATGGATGTTCACTAACTTTTAGTCAATAAATATTCTTCTCGCTGTTAATAGTTTAAGACTTTCTTTTAGCTCCGTGCTCCGTGCAAGGAAGTGAGTTGCCTCGTTATCATGAAGAAGTGGATTGACTCTTTATAAACGTAATAATTATTCTTAAGAAGCTCGGTCATATTTTCAATCCATTCATTGAATTTTCTAATATTTATGTTAATCTCTTCAGAACCTCTTTTTAATATATTTGTGATTGAATCTTCTATTGATGTTTGCTTTTGTTGTAACTTGTCTAAGTTATGCTGATTTTCTAATACATTTCTCTTATTGTCTTCCATTATTTCTCTATCATCTGCATTCATTATACTAAACAAAATGTGGTATAATAAGCCCATAAAGACCAGTGGTGAACGTTTTCTTTGTGACTTCTCTCTCATGAAAAGTTTATTGTTTTCTTTAAACTCATCAGTTTGTTTTTGTGAGTTGTCCAGAATTATGTTGCATTGTTCTTCAAAATTTTGAAGTTTTGTACATATAACTCTCATTTTTTGTATTATTTCGTTACCCTTTTTTAACATTTCAAGTATAAGTATATATAAGTATAATTAGATCCCAAGACGATACTTCGCCCATTGGGTCTAAAAATATTGTGGAGGTGTTATACATTTATGCACTGTCCATTATATTTTTGTTTATGGGAATAAATTTGACATCTGACAAAAGAGCATTAGCTTTATTATGCTCCTTATAAGACCTGGTTTTGCAAATTTTGCTTTTCCTATTCCTACTTTGCTCTTTTTGTGTTTCCTGAATCCCCGTCAAGAGGAATATTTTTTGAATTGGCCTTTTGATTGAGTCTTGTTTACCTTTGTGAACATTTTTTTTAAATTTCACAACGGCCATCTTGCGGGGTGAGAGCTCTGTATTTGACTTTGTGTTTCTATAATTTATGGCTTGTTTTATATCCAGTTCCTTAAATTAAGTACAATTTTTTATTTTTTTTCGCCTATTATTTATTTATTTATTTGAAACGGTTGACTTTGTTGTTGTTGTTGATGTTGTCAGTGATATAATAGAAACCACAGTCAAAATGGATAGGAGAAGTTGAAAAGAAATGTACATTTATGTTAATATGAGTCTAAAACTAAATCTTATACTGTCGAGTCCCGATAATTCGAAATTGCAAGGGGATCACTTTTTTAACGAATTAGACGGGAATTCGATTTATCAAGATTTCTATTTAACGGGGCTCAAAAATGAAAGAGTCGAATAAACGGGGTTTTTACATTTCACATCATGTATACATATGTATTTCTAATCTAACGGTGCTTTAACTACAAAAAATTTCGCATCGCATTACGNNNNGAATTAACGAGGGGACCAAAATGTATGGAATTTTTACGAATTAACGAGTTTTTTTCAAGGGGACAGAATTTTTTACGAATTATCGCGATTTTCGATTTATCGGGGTACGAATTTTCGGGATTCGACTGTACTAACATAATTAAGATATGAGAGTGAAAATTATAATAGAGGTTAGGTAGAAAGAGCAAGATATATAAATATATGGCAAGCCACTGATCCGGTAGGGTGAATATTTAGCCAGTCCGGCAAGCTATAGCGCTTCTCATAGCTGATAGTGATCAGAGATTTGCCGAAGATATGCTAGAAGCAACAATTTGATTAGGGGTAGAGCGATTTCAGAGGAGAATATGTGATATAGGGTATTATACTGAGTGCATAGTACCCGAAATGACTTGTGCAAGGCGTAATCCGTTGTGCACGTAGACAAAAGGAGAGGGCAGTAATTTCTAGTAGGTCGAAAGGGGACAAAGAAATTTGGACGACCTAGTTACCAACAAGTAACTTATGTAGAAAAACAACACCAAGTATTATTCTCCGGTTTGTTACCGACGGGAGCCTACTGGAGTACGATGGTAAACTAATATTGGTATCCCAGTTTAAGCCACGTAAGGCAAAAAGCAAAAATTGTTTTTGAACGGACTCTATCCGATCCTGATGAATTTTATACTGCGGACTCCAAATGCATGAGCAGTATTCCAGGATAGGACGTACCAAAGATATGTATAAAAGTTTAGTAGTAAAAGGGTCGTTAAACACTTTTGACCACCGTTTAATAAAACCTATGACTCCTTTAGCTTCGTTTACGATAGTGGATATGTGACTATTGAAACTTAGCTTAGAGTCCAGAAGAACACCAAGGTCTTTAACAGCGATGCGTTGTAAAGGGAAATTGTCTATGGTATAGCTAACTACATGGGGCATAGTACGGCTAAACGTCATAAACATACCCTTAAAACAATTTAAATACAACTGATTGGCTGAACACCATAGTTGCATAGAATTTAAATCGTCCTGTAGGCTAGAATGGTGTAAATAATCAGAGTAAGAGAAAATGAGTTTTACATCATCAGCATACATAAGTATACGAGAATGAGTTATTACTGAGGGGAGATCATTAATAAATAATGTAAAAGTAATGGTCCCAGATGGCTACCCTGAGGTATTCCAGAAGAAACTTGAACCAGCTTTCAGGTATGGGATCTTAATAAGACTCTTAGGGTTCTACCCTTTAAATAGGTAGAAATCCAGGAGAGAAGTGAGGGAGGAAAACCAATACGGTCCAGTTTTGAAAGTAAGATATTATGGTTGACAGAGTCAAAAGCTTTACTGAAGTCAGTATAAATGACATCAGTTTGCTTTTTTGTTAAGAAACCATCATTATCTATCTAATGAGGTAAATTCTAACAAATTGGTCATAGTGGACCGACTCTTGACAAAACCATGCTGGGCAGGGGAGATAAGTAACTTACAGAGATGCTGTAGGGAAGAAGTTATTATTTTTTCAAATAGTTTTGGGATGGCGGACAACTTAACTATGCCCCTATAGTTCGTAATATCAGACTTACCACCTTTTTTGTGGAGAGGAATGATGTACGATTCTTTTCAAAGGATTGGAACGACAACCGATTCAAGGGAAAGATTAAAATGCTTTAGCAATGGACGAAAAAGGGAGCCACTACACTCCTTGAGAAGACAACTTGGAATATTTTCTGGCCCAGCAGAGTAGGAGGTTTTTAAGGAATTTATAGAGGAAAGAAGAGAAAAGCGTGATATAGTGGGAACAGTGATAGAGTTGAAAGAAACAATGTTATAGGGATTAGAAAAATTATTAGAGGAGACAGAGGAATAAGTTGATTGAAAAAAGTTTGCAAAGAGGTCCGAGGAAGCGGAGTCATTCCTAGCTTTTTCAGTCCCAAGAAAGAAAGAGGAAGCCAGACTCAGGGTCTTGTGCTAATGGCCTTTTGCAACCTGCAAGATTCTCATAACACTAAGAATTAAGAGGTATTTCGACAAGTCAAAACTGGATCCAGACTTTATAAACTTTTTAAAACATTTTGATCTAATATTTTTTAAGTTTAGCAGTCTTCTAGTGAACCATGGTAGTTTAGAAAAATTGGTCAAGGGGATACAATTTGGAATACACACATCTTAGAGTGAATTCAAAGTATTATAAAAAAAATTAACAGCAATATTTATGTCAACAGCGTCATACAGAAATGACCAATCGGTTGTATAAATAAGCCCAGTTAAAAAAGCTTAGTTTCCTCTACGAAAATACGGAGGGGATTATAAGAGGCGGGTGAATGCAAATTGGAAGATTTGCAATCACATAAAGTCACTTCTAATGTAGGGTGATACATATCTTCGGGGACAGACAGAGGAGGGTCCTAGAGGCAACATTTCTATTAGACAGATTAGGAATCGAACTAATTAATTAATTAAGGAATAAGGTAATTTGAGGAGGCAAAAGATGACCACGAAATGTTTGGGATGTTAAAATCACCCAATACAACAAATAGGTCATTATTACGGACATGTATGAAAACTTCATTTATGCAGAATATGTGCTGCGTATAAGTTTCAATGTTGAAAGAGGGAGGAATATATGAACACGTTATATACAAAGAGCAAAATGCGAGAGTGACTTTTACAGAAATAAACTCAGCATTTGTGCTCTTTGTAAGTTGAACAATTTCCGACTCAAGCGAGGTTTTAACAGCAATTAAAACCCCACCACCTCTACGAATCGGTCGATCTTGTCTATATACAGAGTAGG
>SCDZ01001415.1:0-15395 GCA_004143845.1 Drosophila lacertosa
TGTGGAAAGAAACGTATATCATTTCTCTCTACAAAAAGGTATTAAGTCTCCCATACCCATACCTCAAAGCTGCTTCAAGTTTCTTCTGGAGTACCTCAGGGTAGCCATCTTGGACTATTGCTTTTTACATTATTTATTAATGACCTTCCCTCAGTAATAACTGATTCTCGTATACTTATGTATGCTGATGATGTAAAGCTCATTTTATCATACTCTTATTATTTACATCATTCTTGCCTACAGGATGATTTAAATTCTATGCAACTACGGTGTTCAGCCAATCAGTTGTATTTAAAATGTTCTTAGTGTATGATTATGACGTATAGTGTATAGCTACTCCATAGACAATTTTCCCTTACATCGCATCAAGGCTGTTAAAGACCTTGGTGTTCTTCTGGACTCTAAGCTAAGTTTCAATAGTCACTATCGTAAACGAAGCTAAGAGAGTTCTAGGTTTTATTAAACGCTGGTCGAAATAGTTTTATGACTATTTTTTAACTAAACTTCTTTACATAACTTGGTACGTCGAATCCTTGAATACTGCTCATGCATTTGAAGACTGCAGTAAGAAATTCATCACAATGGGACAGAGTCCGTTCAAAAGCAATTTTTGCTTTTTGCCTCACGTGGTTTAAACTGGGATACCAATCCTACTTTACCATCGTACTCCAGTAGGCTTTTACGCCTGAATCTCCCGTCGCTTACAAATACAAATTACGTAGAACAATACTTGGTGTTGTTTTTCTATATAAGTTAATTGTTGGCGACATAGATTTACCTTTTCTTTTAGGTCGTCTAAATTTCTTTGTCCCCTTTCAACCTACTAGAAACTACTGTCCTCTCCTTTTGTCTACGTGCACAACGGATTACGCCTTGCAGAATTCATTTCGGGTACTATGCACTCAGTATAATACACTATATCACGTATTCTCCTCTGAAATCTCTCTTCCCCTAATAAAATCTTTGGTTTCAGCATATCTTCAGCAAATCACTGATCACTGGCTAAATATTCACTCCACCGGATCAGTGGTTTGCCATCTATTTCTCTATCTTTCTCTTTATGTTTAACGTATATTATAATTTTCACTTCCATGTATTAAGTTTGTTATTATAAGATTTAGTTTCAGACTAACATTAACATAGACATTTCCTTTTTAGCAACTCCTGCCTATTTTAGCTGTAGGTTCTATAAACATCACTGGCAAAACTTGCATCGTGTCGGTGATGTTATTAGAAATATTTATATTTTCTTTAGGCTTTTAGTAAATAGTCTTTTGCAGTTTATATTCTGTTAGTTAATTGAGACGACACTCGTAAAGTCAATCGTTTTTAAATAAATAACCGTAGCGATACCACATAGCTGCGGCCAAATACAACATCATGAGTCAATCACTAAAACGGTAGACATTAAAGCTTGATAGATATTATCATTTTCAATGCGAGATGTTTAGTAATCCTATTAATTAGACTAAATAGTATAAAAATACATTAAGAGAAGCGTACATTTTTTATCTTAAATTTGTAAAAGTTATTATTAAAAATCACATAAGATTGGAAATCGCCTAAAGATCTTACCTAAGTTACGTTACTACCAAATTTTCAAATATTCTATTGCCTATAAAATGCTTTTATAAAAAATATAGTTTGTTTTGAATGTACTAACCATTACATCAAATATTGTTGCACGATGTAGAGGCCAGCTTTGTATCAAGTTTAAAAACGATTTCTTTGCTTCTACGGGTGACATTCCTTTTAAGCTCTGATGATGCATTGCAACTGCTCCATGAGGGATATTGGGTACAAACCGCGGTGGTAAACAATGGCTGGCAACGGCCCCGTAATCATTTACATCGTCAGAACAATCACCCAACTCCAATTGCCCTTGTAATGCAGTAAGCATAATTGCTTCCATTTCGGTAATGGGATAGCGCTCGCTTCTAAGGGTTTGTAGTATTTGATGATAAAGTAATTCCTTTTCGATTGTATCATCAAGGTTTATAAAAGCGTCACAAAACAAATGTTTTTTAAATAAAAATGCATGATGTTGCTGATGCTGCATTGTTAAATTAATCTATAAAAAAGATAAGAAAGTTTTTTATTAATGAGTGGGACCGTCAGTAACATATTTAATTTAATGAGAAAAAGGACTTCCTAACAACTAAATCTAATTATTAACCAAAATTATGGATGCTGACATATCAGAGTCATAAACATAAAAAAAGAATAATTATCCTACAGGGTTTTCTAAGCCTAACTTTTCAATACTATCTATTAATTGCTATTCTGCACCAGAGTCTCAGAAATCGGATTTTTGAGCAGTTTGCTTTTGCGTCTTGCAGTTTTCCTCATTATCTCTATAAAACTACAAACAGCCAAATAACATAAGATAAATGATAGTTATGCCAGATGCATAAGGTCGTAGGATACTCAACTCTTCAAAAAGCTGTTTCTTCCAAAACGCAACCTAAGGCAGTGATCCACATTAATGCTTATCAGATGTCTTTAATAAATAATAAATTATTTCGAACCGCATTTTGATAATTGAAAAAAGTGTATATATATATACAGTTGTGTAAACTACAATTTCTGAGTCAAACAAATGGCCCGTGTTGGACACAACACTAATTCCTTTAAAATAAAAACGCGGTTAATTTTTAATCGGTTTGAGGGTTATCTTAAGAATGATTCAATAATGCTCAGAAGATTCTAAGTGTACCATGCTATTGGTTTATTGTATACTACTTTGGCGCATCGAGCTATTTGTTATTGTTTACATTACTGATAATGCTGAGTGTGAGATTTTGGGTTAATTGGATTTAGAGTGCGGCAGTGATAACTGTCACATTTTATTGTTTGTTTATTTTAAGTGGGTAGAGTGTCCCCTTAGAAGGAAGCCTTTACTTAGGCTGGTATATTTGGATACAATAAAGGAGATGGATTTTGTTCCATATCTATTTCTTATGGTTCAATTGGTATTTCATTTGCTTGGTTTCTTAATTTCATATGTAAAAATATAAATGGGTTAGTAGTTACATATTTGGCATATAAATACAATATAATAAGTACAAATATTATGATTATTACAATTATGTAAAGTGTGATATTATTTTTCGATATTAGTTTCACAATGTCATCGTGTTTTATAATCTTAATCTTAGTTATATCCAAAAGTTGATATAGTGGTGTAAGGTCTATTTCTGGCCTTAAATAAAAATCACTTAAGTTGATGGTTCCGATTTCAAGTTTACATTGTGTTATGATTATACTTTTGTTTCCATTTTTTTTTATTTTACTTTTAAGTTTTTGACAATTTTGTGTAATGGTTGTTTCGCTTAGATTCAATTTAACAATTATTAAATTCTTCATTACTTTGTTTATAAACTTTGTTTTGGTTTTCAAAATAAGAGTCTGTATCTGGGTGTTCCAACTGGTAACCATTATGATCAGGATAAGGGATTACTTTTTGAGTTTCAATTATTTTATGGTTAATAGGTATGTGTAATATGATTAGTATATATTCATTATTTTTATGGTTAATCCAAGCGGATGTTTTATTTAATAGTATATTTTGACTGTTAACGTATTATAACATGTCATAATTTAGTAGCTTTGGGTTATATAGTCCAAGTCGGGAAAGCGCATACCCACTTCTAAGTCTTAAATGTACGCAGTGAATTGCATGAGCTCGTACATGAGTGTGTCAATGCTGTTGCGACTTTTTTCAGAAATTTTGATTTTTTTTCATTTCGTCGTTTACCAATTATACAACGTAATTTAATTCGTAAAGTTGGACTGAGTTTTGTGCGACTGTATCCAGATATTTCTGAATTTCCACTCGATCATCTTCGTCAAGTGTGCCAAACAGAAATTTGTAAGCTGAACCTATTATATTAAAGAGTCCTCGTTTCTGTCTATTTTATAGTTATGCCATTTAATTCTTTGAGCAATTTTTTGTATAGAAAGTTGATTCGAGGTGAATCATTGTTATTGGATGTTCTATTGCCAAAATAGCTTGTTATCAAATCTGTATCTGTCAAATTAATTTGTAGACAATGATGCTCAAATTCAGATGGGATCTGAAGTGATTTACTTGAAAAAAGAAGGTAAGGTAGAAGGTGCCGATGTTGTTTATTTGAATTTGTTGGGTGGGACATGAGGTGATTAACACGAATAATATTATCGCTGAATGCCACCTGCGAAATTGGGACTTGATGAATTGTTTTTTTTTTTAAAGCTGCGTTTTATAATAATTTGTGATTCTATTTCTGTTAGTTATTTTATAGTGGTCGGGGTCTATTTGTTCTAATGTTTTATTTGCTTCAAATGGCTTTTCTAATTTTCCTTTTTGTAAGGGACCCTTTCTATACATGGTGTCTACTTCGTATTCCTTTCGATTAGCGTTTATTTCTTCAATTTTGTTTTCTTTATTTAGTTGGGTGTTTAATATTGGTTGTCCGGTATAGATAAAAATATGAGCGGGAGTTGGTCCAGTAGTGTCATTTTTAGTTTTGTGATTGTATATGTAAATTATTGTTTCTATTTTGCTTAATTTGGCTTCTTCATTGTCAGTTTTTTTTATAATTCGAATTTTTTTTTATATATATGCCTGTCATTGTTGTAAAGAGTTGTAATTCAATTCCCTCAATCTCGAGCCATCGCTTAAGAGCGAAAAAAAACTCGGTCTGATTTTAACAGTGTAGGCTTCCCTATTTGGTTAAAAATTCTCATAAGTGCGATTTTACATTCTCTCCAATTTTTCGTTTTTATTTGTTCCAGGGTAGCAAATTTTGAATAAATATCTATGCAACTAATATAGTGTCTGCCTTCGGATGAATAAATATCCACTACGAATTTGTCACGGCAATGTTCGGGTTTGGGTGTAACTTTGTAGGGCATTTTTGTGTCTCAATGTTCTGTTTTAGCTAAATTACACACATTGCATTCATTTATAATGCTTTGAATTAACGACTGACTATTTGGGAATAATGATTTTCTCAGAATAATTTAATCATTTTCTGGATGCGAGGGTGTAAAAGTTTTTCATGGTATTGAAGTATGATTTCTTTGATTTCGACATATGAGTTTACGGTTTTTAGTAAGATAAGGCTACCAGTCACTTTAGTATGGGAGACATTAATAATTTCTCTATGAGCCAAGTGGGACTATTATGAATTATTTTCTCTAATTATTCCTTGAATAAGTGGGAGAATTATGTGTGGTATTAAGAACATGTTTAATTGTGTTTCTGAAAGTTAGATGGTCTCCTTCTTTATATTGAAGATTTTTGTATTTAGGTAGTAGTTTCTTTAGATTAATGTCTTCCTCTTGATTGAGATGATCTAATCTAAATTGGTCAAAATAAAAATTTTTGTTGGTGTAGAAAATAAATTTGTTTCCGACTCTAATGTTTGTTCTATAAACAAATTTTGATCATCATCTGGAGCTGAATTTATAAGTGGATATAATATGTCAAAAAGTGTAACTGTAAGAGTTTTGCAATTTATAATAGATTCTGCCCTTTTAAGCAATTTAATGCCAATTAACATGTCGTAATCTTTAGAGAAATTATGTAAATAAAATTGTGCGAGAATTTTAAATATGTTATTGCTGGATAAAAAACGGATTCATTAAGTGTCATGATACCATTTGATGTATGAACATCACATTTAGTGTTTTGGATTGGGAGTAAAAAAAATTTTTTGCATCATACTTATTGTGGATCCTGTGTAAATTAAGCAGTTAAATGATTTACCTTTATGTCTTATTTCTAAGTATTGGTATTGTCCGGGGCTGGTAACTGAAATTTTCGTCAAACTTTAATTCGTTTTGGTTTACTTCGGTTGTTGTCTCATATTTCTATTGGGTTTAATATTGATTGGGGTTAAAATAGTTTTGTTCGTATTGCTGTTCGTCATAATTTTGCAGGTGGTCATAATTTCGTTGGTACGGCTTATGTTCTTGAGCATTTTGGAACCTGGATTCATTAGACATTTTTGTCTGTTTACTGTCTGATGGTCTAGGTCTTTTTAAAGATTGTTTTGGGTGAAGGTTGTTGTTATTAAACAAGGGGGATTGTTGTGGTGTTTGAGGGACTGAATTCCATTTGCTTTTGGAAATTTATTAGGACCAAATTGATTTTGTCTGTTTGTCATAGGTTGATTATAGAACATTGGCAGTGTATAAGTGGATCTGGGTGAGTATTGGTATGTGTTAGAATTATGTTGTAGTTGGACTTATTTTGATTGTGTTTCGATTGGGATTTTGGCTTGGAATTTTTAATTTGCTTTCATTATATTTATTTATGCCAACATTTGCGTGTTCTTCATAAATTCCCTTGTTTTGGGCTATATTCATTAAGGATCTTAAGTCTAGTATAATGATGTACCAAAGTGGTATAGAGTGTTCGTGGTAATCTTCGGATTATTATTTAAGTGGAATCTTTTATTGCTTCGAGATAAGGTTAGCGTTATGACCTTCTAAATGTAACTTAGAAACAAGTAGTTGTCTTCGTTTCTCCGACTCTACGCAGAATGCTCGCAGTTTTCCATTGTATGGAGTCTCACGAAAGTCTTCCAGCAGCTTGTAGTTTGGCGTCTGTGGTTTGTTTTCCAAAATCAGATTCCGATTAAGGCCAATCCTAAATGCTTGGCAAACCCAATGATCTGGTGACCGGTCCATCGAGGTTTCTTTCTACTGCACCGAGTAGAATGCGCTGTTATCGTATATCATCAGTCTGATAGAGGGATAGTATGTAGTCGACTCTATTCACGAAGGTGTATAGTGCTGACGGATCGCCAGTAAATACAGGAATGACTTTCAGTTGTCTTCGGGCTTCCGCTAAGTTTTTGTCAATTGTGGGGCAACAATTAGTTGAGACATTGTTTATTTATTTTTGTTTTGTATTTTTATTTTTGTTTAATGTATTTTTGTTAAACGTATTTTTGATAAACGTATTTCTGTTTAATCTCTCACTTAATTTAATTTTCTGTTTATGTTCACTTTCTGTTCTTTGTTATTTACTTTATTTAGTTTTGTTTGATGGATAACCGAATTGGATTTACAATCGTACTTAAAGCAAATTTAAACAAACGTATTATTACGAGTTGGTAATAAATGATATTCATTTTCCATTCGCGGTTTTTTTATAGGATACAATGAAGTATTCTACCGGTTGCGCCAGTTGTGTAAAATACAAATTCTGAGTCGAACAAATGGCCCGTGTTGGCCACTAAGGTCAACGCTAATTAATTTTAAATAAAAACGAGATTTATTTTCAATCGGTGTGTTTTGCTTTATTTAAAGGATAGCTTAAGACTGATTCAATTATGCTCAGAAGATTATAAGCCTACCACGATAGTGGTTTATTGTATACTGTTTTGGCGCATCGAGCTATTTGTTATTGTTTACGTTATTGTTAATGCTGAGTATGAGATTTTGGGTTAATTGGATTTTTATATAAATATATATAATCTTATAGCCTACTAAGCCATGTTAGCTCTCGTAGTATTTAAGACTGCTGCTTTTGAAATAAAAGTCATTATTTAATATAGATTTTAAGGTCAGAAATCAAAACATACGAAATTCAAGCATATGGCTGTCAAAAGCTGAAGATACACAAACGGCATAGGAATAAACATATAGGAACAAACATAGTTTAAGATCAGAATTTTGAATTCGATTTATAAAATATCAATAAATATTTTTAGCGTAAAAGAAGAAAATTTTAAAAACTATTAAATTGTTTTCAAAGCAAGATCAATACGTAAACCACTCTATATATTTTCAGAAATCTTCCTACTTTTCGTTAAAAAATCAAGCAATTATTTAAATTTTTTTTTATTGAAAGGTCCTCACGTAAAAATATGTTTACTGGCTTTGACCAGTTCGCTACCCTGCTTAAAGGTAAACGTTTTTTTTATAGCATAGTCTGCTATTAAATCTTAATATACACAAGTAGAAACTGCTAGAACTTATCTTACACATTATTTTATCTAAAAAAATGGCCAGGTCTAGTAAATGGTATGGTAATAAAATGAATAAAATTTGTTTTATTTTGATAAAGAGTTATCCCGGGTTAAACACATGACGTAAAAAACATTATTTCTAATAATGCAATACAATAATTATTAATTTAATTAAACTCATTTCAGGTCAAGATATAACCTTAATTTTATAAGTATATAACTGGGAGAGAATAGAGATAAGCAGGTAAGAACGTTGCAATATTCGTTAATTTATTTATAACAACCAAAACATGTACCGTTGCTCAGGAATTTAAGCACACTTAATGTTGGAGCCCTTTGGAAAACACCTTATGAAATAAGCCAACGCAGACCTCAGATATACAAGTCGTCAAATATATATTAACACTTATTTAAGAACATAAACCGATTTGGCGTTTCCCTTCGCCGACAGTTTGAAGCATTCATTTTCAAGCAGGACAACAATCTATGCCACAAGGAGAATACGATAACCACATTTTTATAAGAAGTTGGGATGAAAACACTAAAATGGTGTCCACATTGAAACATTATTAAAAATGTGTTGTCTTAGATGCGCGATTCTGTAAAGACCAAGGGACGAAACGATCATTGAGTTCACAACAGAAGTAAAAATCAAAATGCCTCCAAACCTTGATGGTTGCCGTTCCGAATCGCCTCCAAACGGATCGCCTCCAGAGGATATATTTTTCATGAATTTTATGTATAAATTAAATTTATAAAACATACAAATTTAATTAAAATTTATAAAACATATAAATTTAATTAGTTATTTAACAAAATTTTTACAAAATACTTTTGTCACCTATTAATTTCCATATTTTTAGTTTAAATTAGAAAAACAATTCTAGATACATTTAAAACATTCAACATTTTTTTTTATACAGTTCAATACATTAAAACTATCAATTATTAATCAATTTTATTTTTTAAACAAGAAGAAATCAAAATATATTTGCCGACTAGAGTGCGTTGAACTGTATCTCACTTAAAATTTCAAATGTAAAGATATAATGCGAACATAAAGAATATATATGTAATACATGTATTTGAAATCACAACAATACACAGATGTATGTATGTATACATACAGTTGGCACAACTTTGAGTGAACATATCTTGGGCTGTGTTAAGCATAAACAAAAAAATTTTCATTTACAAGTTTATATTCAAATTTAAACAAAAAAAAAATAATAAGTAATTAAAGTAAATCAAAAATGGCACTTTTCTAGGCACAAAATTATTCTTACAGTAAGAAAAAACTTAACTTAAACTAAGGAAAAATATAACTATTAAATTTTTGTATTTTGTTGCTACTACTGCTTCCATACTTTTTATTAATTTTTCGATGTCCGAAGCACTTATATTCTCCCATTCAAGCAGTAAAGCTGATTTTGGGGAGACCTTTGAGGATATTTTATGTTTTTCCAATAAACCCTAAACATACTTTATGGGGTTAAGGTCCGTTGACTAAGGTGGAGTTTTCAATTGCTTGCAATATTATATGAGCCATTCTTGCACTAAGTATGCTATTATATTAAGTGCCTAGAACACACCTATAGAAAAAAATGTTCTATTGAAACAGATTTTTGTCTTTGCTTTGTGCATACTTATTAATTTTTACAATTATCAAAAAAGTGAGGAAGTTAACACTTGCATGATGTAGAAACAAGCGATATTAACTATAGCGCGTATTTAAATAAAATTTTAAAAATTAAAGCCAGTTAACATAATTAATGTTGACAAATCGAAACGGGAATTAGTTTAATTATGCCTGGCCGAGTTGACCTGATTATTCGAGCAGATTTTCACTTATATTTAACAGAATGATAAAATCATCAATTGCGTCTGGATGTAAAAAAATTTAAGGAGAGAAATCTATTGTAGAAACCAATTTCGAGGAAGAAGACCAAAATGATCGAATCTGAATTATGTAAAACCGACTTCATAAGAACAACAAAGAACGATTCAGATGTGCAAAACATCCTGTCAATTCCATTAAAAGAGAAAGTCGCCTTAGGGGATTTAAAAGAAGAAGATTTAGCCTGAGGTTGGCTATACTTAATTCATGAATGAACATATGAACTTAGAATGTAAGATCGACGTGAACAGTGAAAGTAAATATTTTAAGGACGTAAGAAACACGCTAAAATGTCGTTTTTGACGCTTCAGCAAAAATGACCAATAATATAATTGTAAACGATATAATGTGGATTGGTCCACTAGTTTAAAAAGTTATTTCGACATTATCATTAAATGGATAAAATGGGAAGATGTTGAAAAAATGTATAGTCAAATAAATATAAAAGATAATGATCAAAAAAAATTTGTATATTTTACGAAGAATATTTTCGGAGAGCAATTATGATGAACAAAAAGTTGTGGGACCAGTTCATTTTTTCATGGCAGACCACTATTAGATATAATTACACAAAACCCACTCTTGCACTCTTATTAAAAAGATAAATTGAGATCTCTAGGTGAAATCGAAAGAATAGTATACTTGCCAAAAGAGGCACAAACGGAAGAGGCAAAGTCCTAATATAGAAAAAGATAACATCGTCAAATTGGTATACTAAGAGATAGCTTCGTTTGGAGATACATTGGTCCTACAGACCAATTGCCCTGACTCGTTTTCTGTTTAAAACCGAGGAACTTGCATATCCGCCTTAGATTGCAAGCCTCTAAACTCAAAATTAGTTTGCCTATATTAAAGGCAGATCGATAGAGGTCGCTTTTAATTATATAGTAAGTAAAAACCATTTGAGGCGGCAGTAATTGGTACTTTTTACTCATTCCTTGACTTCAAAGGTGACTTCGATAACACTGTCCAGGGGAAATGAGAACTTCTCTATCATTAAACCTTCATTGGCAATAATAGTATCTGTAAAGTTTGACCCAAATATCACCGCATTGATGCCAAGGGCACTCAACACGGTTCTTGGTTGGTGTACAGAAGTGAGCCTGAAAATAAACCCATTAAAGACAATCATTATTCGTTTTACCAAACGGTACTTCGTTAAGGGCGACTTCTGGATAAAAGACTAAATTGGAACTTTCACTTATGCAACATGTTGACCAAGGGACTCCTTGCGATGTGGGCATGCCATAGACTCCTTGGGCTTGAAAATCAAATTGATTGGATAGCTATACAATATGATGGTAAGACCTGTAGTTACTTATGCTGCTCTCATCTGGATCCAACGATTCAACAGACCACTGCCTTACACTGACACAGTTTTAAGAAGAAGTTCAGAAAGGAGTATTTACTCCGGCTAGCGGTATAATTGTTGATAGAAAGCTTATAATAAACGCATTAATTTAATTGTTTAGAAGGCTTGCAAAGTTGTTCCAATCTCTGTTATGATTGAAGAACGCAACAGATATTTTGAAAAATATGCATATCATCTCATGAAATAATTTACCCTTAATAAGTGCAAAAGGTGGCAATCGAACAATAGAGTTTGTGAAGGAAGTTGAATAGAGACAGCGATGATCCAGTTGTGAGGCAATGCCTCTCAAACAGAATAGAACATCAAATATAAATAAATCAATTTCCGAGACTAGGGTTGAGTAGGAAAGGAAAACCAGCTGGGTTTTTAAGGTTCAGTACAATACCACAGCAAGACTTGGAGATAGAAGACTTACTGGAACAAGGGATTTTAATAATTAGATTAGACTGAATTAATCGAATTAATGATAAGATTTTAATTGCTCACCATAGTATACAATCAGAAGAACAGGGAAAATTGTCCTTGTCATATATAGAAGACATAAGCGAAATACCCAAGACTGTGTAAAACAAAGAATTAAATCAACTTAATTTTCAATAATAATGATAACTTTAATTGTAAATTTTATATTAAAATTTAGTATTAGAAGGCAATTGAAAGCCGTTGTCATACCGGATTGCATAAGTAATAAAGTTTTCTGGCATTTTTCTATGTCAAATATGTCCAGAACATGAAATGTCATAAACTATAATCATAGCTTGGATTATATCCTCTTACATGTATAATAACACAAAAAACCCCCACAATTCTCAAAAATAAAGATTTCCAATGCACATAAACAAATACATATGTCTCAGAGATACGCAGATGTAATCGTGTGGTTCCTAAGATAAGCGCACAATGTGCAATTCCGATGTTATAGTATATGTCGAAGTCTCTGTTGTTTTGTCCATAATCCCAATTTATAATAATCCCTAACGGGACTGCATACCATATCGGCGTATGCAATAAAACGACTTGAAATGTCGCGAAGGTTTGTCGTCTTCCTAAAACGTAGGAACAGGTATAATGGTCAAACAAGAGTCATTCTACGATATATATAAGAGATAAATTTGATTGAAATGAAGATAGTTTTGAAAGGAGAATTCGAGGAATGTTAGGTGTCTTTTGAGTTTGGTTTGGTCAAGCGCATACAAAAATGTTCTACACCTTCGTGTTTCGCAATCCGAACCACAATTAGGATTACATTCCATTGTTTAATTTTAATCTAATAGTTATCTGGTCTTGAGTTGATATTATTAGAAGCCAATTTGCTTGTAGATTTAGCTTTAAAATCTAATCGACTTATTGTTTAAGATACCAACACGTCAAGTGTTTACAATTTCGTTTAGTCAATAAATTTTATTAGGATTTCTATAATCGTTTCTTGAGTAATTAGCTGTTATATTAAATAAATTTGTTATGCGATTTTGTAAGGACAATATTGTTATTTTAATTTTGAAATAAGCAAATTTATTTAAATTGTGTGTTAGTCAAGAGTTGTTAGAGAAGGGGAATGGAATATTAAGTCATAACGCGATATACGTGCTACAGACAATATTTTGAGCAGCTCATGATATTGCCCATAGCTATTTGATATTAAGCTAATCGTCTTGGACTACAATAACTGATCGACGACTTTTGAAGCTAATACAATTGCTTTAGTTTTTTTTCTAAAAACAATATTTATTGTTTTGTTTGTTGGCCAATATTTTGATTGTCTAATTACTAATGACTAATGTAAATAGCGTTTTTATTTGTTCAAGTTGTTCTCTGTGTGACTATAAGTCATATGCTGTGTTATTTTTAGTGCCTGCTTTTTATTTCTGGAGCGTTTTCTTACATGTTTTCTTTGTGCGCCGGCTGTGTAAAAACATAACGCATGATAAATGTGCAGGTTTAACTTGACGTGATACAGACAAATTTGCATCTATAGCCAAGAAGGGCTACGCCGCAATTCGTAGGTCACGCCTTGTAAGCATAAACATTAAAATTAAATTCTCACGAATGAATAATTCTGTGAGAAATAAATTATTTAATTTAATAATCTTACACTACTAAAAAAGAAGCACATGGAGTTCTAAGTTTTATTAAATTTTGTTCGAAGGAGTTTATTGACCCCTCCTACCATCCTACTCTAGCAGGTTGACCAACTGTAGGATAATATATAATTTTTTCTTTTAGGTTACCTATAATTCTCCGTTCCCTTTGGATCTACTAGAACTTTCTATCCTCCATATCTATCTACGTGCACGACAGATTAAGCCTTACAAATCTCATTTCAGCAACTTTAAACTTAAGTTAATAAGCTATAGCATGATTTTTTCACTGAATTTTCTCCCCCCTTAATTAATGCTTATTGAACCTTATCTTACCGTACTCTCTATTCGCAACATGATTTAATTGTGTTTTTGTTCAACATGTTAGTTAAAAAAAACTTTTTTTAAATTATTTAAATTGTATCCCTATTTTGGGTTTTTCGAATTCATATTATAACTGCCAGGTAAAACACTTTACCGCTGTTTCTGTAAATATTGGCAACCACGCTTTATTAATAAGACATCATCTTGTCCTATACGAATGTCTTTCCGCCTTTATCTGCTCCAGGCAGAATACGATTAAAGAAACTATTTTTGTTAATGGGATTACTGTAAATACGAAACGCAGGCACTGGACATTAGTGAAGAACAACCATTTTTGATATAATCCCTTGCTATTATAGCATAATGCGAGTCGCTTAGTTGCCCTAATCTGTAAAACAAACGATACATTAATTCGAGAGCATTTTAAATAGTTGACATGGGCAGGCATATAGACAATGGCCACGATTCCCTTTGAATAAGAAGAATCTGGCGCTATTAAATTTAATACTTTATGCCCAGCGTGTCGATATGTCAATTGGCACAAGTCTGCCTTACGAGCTTCTGTGTGTAGGACAAGTCAAGTTGCTCCCAGGTTTGCCACTAATACAAAAAACTCGTTTAGGTTGTGTTGTATTTGGAGGCTGTTTTCGTTTGAATGGATCCTCATTTCTGACTTCCTGTGTGGATACATTGGATGAGCGACTAGATACTCCCCTTGACCGCTTTTGGTATGTCGAAAATTGCACTGATTGTCAAGATGTCTAAGGAGAATCTAGATTGTGAGGCTCACTTTATGAAAAACGACATCCGATTATCCACTGGCGAGTACTCTGTACAACTGCCACTGAAGCTTACTCTAGGTCTTCGTGGTGAACCGTACCAACAAGCCCTTCGAGATTATTGTCCCTCGATAGGAAAGTAGAGATTCGACAATTTTAAAACCCAAAATGCTGCATGTCTGTCGTCTCTGCCGGCTTAGTGGATCTCTGACGATACTTTCTTCCCCATCACTGTGTAATAGTACTACCACCAACCGTAATCACTTCATCAGGATGTTCATTAAATCGATGCTCTGATGGCTTTCAAACTCTCATCCGTTTCCGCTCATACCCAATAGCAATAACAGGAGGCAATGGCAGAATTTATCGTTGTGTGAAGGTTTCGGCGGAAGACAGTTATATACAGTGCATTTTCTGGACCCTTGTCGAAGCGTTATATAAACTCTGTGAAGTTGTGTTCTGTAGGAAGCGATGCGGATTCCTAAGGCTTTGTCATAAAAATTGCGCCGTCTAAGTGAACCATGCTATACATATGCCAGTATGCCTTGACTTCTCTGCACTCGCTAGGGATCTACTTTACTTACTCAATAAGCTCTGTGTGACTGGGAAAAAGAATCACTTGTATATTCAGGAACCTTATCCCTTGATTATAGTTCAGTTTGACATTATCGCTTTTGAGGTGCTCGAAGTTGGGTCGGTGAAAGAGGTTATTGGGATTTTTGTGTTGCTTGCCACTGCCGTACACGATGCTCGATTTGCCTTTTTGGCATTTTTAGGCCACTTGAACGAAATAGATCGGTGAAAGTATTTCGGAAATTTACGTCGTCAGGTAACTGTGTTAAGTCGTCGCATTTGGTATCTTCGTCGCGTTGAGCGATCACGTGATTATAAAGCTGGAGCTGGTGTATCGTGGTTATAATAGCACTTACCAATGCTTTACGAAAAAATCTGTATATATAGAAGCTTTAATGATAAAAACTG
>SCDZ01001418.1:0-12568 GCA_004143845.1 Drosophila lacertosa
TATTTATATTTCTGCATAATTGCCTACCCTAATTTGTGAAACATATATATTAAAGCAATATAAAGTTATCAGGTTTATTATTTTGTGCAAGCTGTTCTTCCGCTGTGACCGTAAGTCATATACATATATGTTTTAATTTTAACTAATGCGGCGTCAGTGCTGTGTTTTTGTTAGTGTCTGTTTTTGATATCTGATTTCGTTTTGCTTAACATTCTCTTCGTAAGTGTACTTGATTGTGCATTGTTTACATTTGCACCGGGCTCTCGAAAAGTTTTTGTTGTTGATATGATCGACCATTGTTTGTGTAAAATCCGTATCTCGAGCGTTTTGCTTGCGTGCTATTGTTTTTTTTTCTCGTGCGCCGTTATTTTTATATGTCTACTTTGCGTTTTGCACCGAAACAAGTTTAACCCCAATAGACAATTTGAAATGTCGTGCTGCAAAAAATCTTGCAATTTTAAGCAAGCAGAAGATTCTGCACCACCGCAATTTCTTAATTGCTGGCTGTGTGAGATCATTATGCATGCTAAATGTGCGGGCATTAATGGGCGTGATTCTGACAAACTCGTTCTTATAGCCAAGAAGGTTTGTGGTGCGATTCGTTGATCATGCCGGGTTTGCATCGACATTCAAATTGATTTCTCCCGAATGTATAATTCGATGAGAAATCAATTTTTAAAATTATACAATGCTGTTAAGAGGCTCACTTATGATTGTGATTCCAGTGGTGAGCTTTTTAGCAATTTTAAATTGAATCTCCGTCAAAGCGTCGGATAGACGCACGAATTTTTGTCCGTATCCGTACCTCAGCCCTACAAAAAACTCCCAATTTTAGATACGCCTCAAGTTCAAACTACTAGCAGCACTTCTACCTCTACCCCTCCTGTGCCAATTTTAAATGCAAGTGTTTGTGTCAAGACTTTCCTCTGACACCACAAGTGAAGCCGTGGCTGCATTTATTGCTTGCTAAACTTCTGGTAGAGTCACAGATATGAAGTTTAATTCCTCTTCTCTCCGAGAAATTGTATCTTTCAAAATTAATGTTCCTCGAGACTCGTTCCCAATTATTTGTGATCCTTAATTTTGGCCTGATCACATGATTGTGCACGAGTTTAAGCCTAAAAGCCGAAATAAGCAGTTGGCTGTCATCCTTGCGGATGCATCCTTACACGCCTCGAACAGTGCACCAAAAATCTGATAACGTCCGATATTTTCCTAACATATCAGAATGTTAGAGGGCTCTGTTCAAATTAAAAATACTCTTTTAGAATGGCATTTCTTTTCAATCAGATATTGTCGCATTCTCCGAAACTTGGTTGAATTCAGCAATATCTGATTGTGAAGTGCTTTCAAATTCCTACTCTATACATAGACAGGATCGACCTACTCGTAAAGGTGTTGGGGCTTTAATTGCTGTTAAAACCTCGCTTGAGTCGGAAATTGTTCAACTTACAACGAGCACAAATGCTGAGTTTATTTCTGTAAAAGTTACTCTCGCATTTTGACTCTCGCATTTTGCTCGTTGTATATAGCTTGGTCATATATTCCTCCTTCTTCCAACATTGAAACTTACATGCAGCACCTATCCTGCATAAATGAAGTTTCCAGCCATGTCCGTGATAATGATCTATTCGTTGTATTGGGAGGTTTTAACATTCCAAACATTTTGTAGTTATCTTTTGCCTCCTCAAATTACCATATTCCTTTAGCCCAGCATGACTTTTTGGCTTGCTTGACCTTTCGTTGTTTCAGATCAATTCCATTTCTAATCTTTCTAATAGAAATCTTGATCTTATCTTTATCAACGATCANNNTATAAATGTGTCTAGAACCTCGCCTCAACACCCTCTTATAATCCCCGCCGTTGTTTCCGTAGAGGAAACTACGCTTTATTAACTGAGCTTATTTATACAACCGGTTGGTCAATTTTGTATGACGCGCTCGACATAAATATTGCTGTTAACTTTTTTAACAAAACTTTGAATTCAGTCTTAGATGTGTGCATTCCAAATAGCATCCCCTTGACCAATTTTTTTAAACCACCATGGTTCACTTGAAGACTGCTAAACTTAAAAAATATCCAATCAAAATGTTTAAAAAGCTTAAAAAGGCTGGATACATTATTGACTAATCGAAATACCTCTTAGCCAAGTCAAACTTTTTTATTCTTAATTCTCAGTGTTATGAGAATTATCTTGCACGTAGCAATAGGCAATTTCCTCAAGACCCTAAGCAATTCTTTAACTTTGTTGAGTTAAAGAGAAAGTCTTCTAGTCTGCCTTCACCTTTCTTTCTTGGGACTGAAAAAGCAAATAATGATTCCGCTTTGTCTGACCTAATAATAAAATATTTACTTCTTCCTTACAGCATCTCTGCAAGTCTCTTATCTCCCCTGCCCAGCATGGTTTTGTTAAGAGTCGGTCCACTATGATCAATTTGTTAGAACTTACCTCATTAGTTAATGATGGTTTCTTAATAAAAACTAATGTCATTTATACTGACTTTAGTAAAGCTTTTGACTATGTCAACAATAATATTTTACTTTCAAAATTCGACCGTATTGGTTTTCGTCCCTCACTTCTCTCCTGGATTTCTTCCTATTTAAAGGGTAGAACCCAAAGAGCCTTATTAAGATCCCACACCTCAAAGCTGGTTCAAGTTTCTTCTGGAGTACTTAAGGGTAGCCATCTTGGGCCATTGCTTTTTACATTAATTATTAATGACCTTCCCTCAGTAATAACTCATTCTCGTATACTTATGTATGCTGATGATGTAAAACTTATTTTATCATACTCTGATTATTTACATCATTCTTGCCATTAGGATGATTTAAATTCTTTGCAACTATGTTGTTCAGCCAATCAGTTGTAATTTAATTGTTTTAAGTATGTGTTTATGACTTTAAGCCGTCCTAAGTGTTTAGCTTTTACAAAGACCATTTTCCCCTGCAATACATCAAGGCTGTTAATATCCACGGCGTTCTCCTAGATTCTAAGTTAATTTTGAATAGTTAAATATCCAGTATTCTAAACTCTAGGTTTTATTAAACTCCGCTCGAGAGAGTTTAATGAGCCATTCACAACTAAACTTTTACACATATCTGAGGTATGTCCAATCCTGGAATACTGCTCTTGCATTTGGAGTCCGCAGTGTAAAATTCATCAGGATCGGATAGAGTCCGTTAATCTAACACACCGTAGAAGTTAATTTTTGCCAATATATATTTCCCTTTTCTTTTAGGTCGTTTAAGCTTCTCCGTCCCCCTTCGACCTACTATAAATTACTGTTTTCTATTTTAGTCTACGGGCACGTCGGATTACGCCTTGTACAATTCTTTTATCTATATCACGTATTCGCCATTTAGATCTCTCTACCCCTAATCAAATTGCTTTCAGCATAGCAAAGCTTGCTGGACTGACTAAATATTCGCCCTATCGGGTCAGTGGTATGCCTTCTATTTTTATATCTTTCTCTTTATATCTGACCTATATTATAATTTTCAGGTTTAGTTTAAGACTTTAATTAACATAGACATAGACATACTTTCGTCTATTTTACCCGTAGGTTCTTTTAACATCACTGACTAAACTTGCTGTGAACATAACTGGCCGGGCAGACAAACAAAATAGCGCAATCGGGTGATGCTATTAGAAATGGTTATATTTTCTTTAGGCTTTTAGCAAGTGATATAATGCTGTTTTATGTCAATCTCTTTCATAAATAAATAAAATATAACACTAATTGTAATCACGGTCAAGCTGCGCACGCTCTCTCATCTACTTGCACTCTTTGTCGCTCTAACCAATGACCATTTTCGGTGCTAATGCCCTCACCTTCAAATTTAGGCCCTAGCAAAATTTCCCTAAAAAAAACAAACAAGAGACACATATGTAACAATGAAATGTAACAGCAAAAGTGCTGTTCACAGTCAATGCTCACATGTTTATAGGCACAAAAATGTATTTATCCCCCGCTCTATAATCTAATACTGTTAGCTAACAGTGTGTCGTTAGTCTTTAATAAACTTGTGAATACCGTCTCCACATCTTTCTATATTGGCATCTGTCAGCCCAGGCTCTCCCTGACAAAGAAACGTTCGTCCAACGAAAACACATCATAACCCTAAACAAAATATTATAAATTATTATATTTGTGGTTTAATGTATTTATATATATTGAACATATGTTCATCCAGTTCTACTGGGTAAATAGTAATTTTCTTACAAGCGAACTTAATTCTTGGAAATCTGATTAAGAAATATAAAGGGTTAGCGGATTGCAATATTTTAACGGATGAAACGGACACAATATCCCCTATTGTGGTACTTGTGGGTTCCTCAAGTCAAATTATATATTATTATTATATTATCTTTAGCCTGCGTCAACATTTTATTCCAAGCTAGGAACATTTCATACAAATGCCCTGTGTCAACTTGTGATTTTTAAGTTGCTGTGAGAATTTGATTGACAGTGTTGGCTAGTGAGTAGATCTAATTTTGTACCCTAGTATTTATTTCCATCTGTTGGTAACTCTAACATTAACAAGCTTAACTGCATTTCTGTAACACTAATTCTTTCCAAATCTGTGTCATTTTCTTTTTCTTTCCTTATATTTTTTTCTTTATATATTTTTTATTTTTATTTTTTTGTGAGGCAACCCACCACCAAAGCTTTTATATTTTTTTGTTGTTAAGTTGTCTTTGTGGACAACCCTCCCTATAATGAGGACCGTGGTCCCCAGATGTGCTTCTACCGTCTTCTCTTCACATAAAGGTGTGAGCTTGTTACCGAGTCTTCGGTTGGATTTAAAACTTAAAACTCTTTCGCCAACCTGGCGCGTTTGAGTTACTGACGCCAAAATTGATCCTTAGCATTGTGGCAATCGAGTAAGACTTCAATGCCGGTTCATTGTCACAATAGATTGTCTTAGCTTTCAGACAAAAGTTCATAAGCTACCGTAGGGCCAGGTTTAGATCATTAATGGTTCTCGAGGGAATGGGCCAAACAACAGCAAACTTAAAGAACTTGTCAATGCAAGTGAGGAAAAACTTTTTATCCGTAGAGAATATGTCTACGTGAAGCATTTGCCCTACGTGCGAATGAATTGGTGTTTCGCCAATTTTCTGTCTTTTGAGCTGCCGATCGTATTTGGCCCTAGCGCACATTTTGCAATTGAGGACAATCTCGTTGGCCAATTTTGTCATTTTCGAAGATAGTACTCGGAGAGCACCTGTTTCACATTTTCTTGTGCCGCCCTATGTACTCTGTTCTGCTCAGTGGTGAGGATTTCTCGTCTGTGCCCCACACTAAAATTACAAAACATTGTAGCTGGGAACCTACGAGTTACATCTTCTTAAATCATGGCCCATGTATGCAAGTCAGAGTGGAACGCGTTAACACTTTTGAATATGATTACGTCTTCCAGCTCCTCCAGTAAAGACTCTTTGCACGTGTAACTGATTTCACGTTTCGATGGAAATCGCGCTTCTTCCAGAACTATTTGGTTCTGGAAGCAATTCAACGATTTGTCCGTTGCCTCAATAGTGCGAGCTAGAGAAAGTTTACTATGGACCGTAGCCGCAACAGTCTCGTCTTCCAGCTCTTCCATGGCGTTGAGTTGCGGTCTGCAACTAGCTTCTCTTTGCCGGGCTTATAGAAGATCCACTCATTCGATTCATCTATGCGCACCTTCCACCTCTTGATCTTGGCGTTCGGATTGGTTGGTGGTCAGTGAAAATATTTATACCCTTGACCCCATACAAATAGTGCCTTAGCTTGGCTAGTGCCCATATGATAGCCAATAGCTCCCTCTCGTTCGTTGCATAATTGACTTCCCGGTCCTTCAATGTCCTTGAGATCATTGTCACCCTCCTGAGACAGCATTGCGGCTATGCTATAGGCTGAATCATCTGTAATCTGGGTATCTGAGCATAACGTCGAATTTCCGAAACGGGCCTAACAATCGCAACAAAGTCCCTAATGAAGAACATATAGTAGCTAGCGAGGCGTACGAATGATCTAATTTCGAACACTGTTTTTGGCTCTGGAAAATTTTGAAGGGCTTAAACCTTTTCTGGGTCTGTTAAAGGACCATAACTGGTCACTATAAACTCAGAAATAAACGCTATTTAAAAAAAAAGCATCTTTTTGACGGATACCCTCATGTTTCCCTCGTATAGGCTCTTTAAAACACAATCAACATGCTTAACATGGGCATCCTCATCTTCCGAGAAGATAATTACGTAGTCGACATAGACATAGCAGAACTTCACAAGTTTTTCACGTAGAATGTCATCAATGGGCCTTTGGGAGATGCTAGCCGCATTCTTTAGACCGAAACGGAGTTTACGGAATTCATACTTTCCCCCGTTTACCAAGAAGGAAGTCTTCTCACGGTCGCGTTCAGCGAGCATGATTTGATGGTACCCCGATTTCAGGTCCAAGGTCGAAAAATACTTTGCCTTGCCCAGGTTTCCCAATATCATGTCATGGGGTACTTATCGGCAATTGTTCGCTCATTGAGCTTGCGAAAGTCTAATACTAATCGCATATTCCACTTTCCCTCTTCGTCAGTGCCTCTCTTATCCATATGGGGTTGTTGTAAGCGCAGACCGACTTTTCAATTATGCCGCTTTAGAGCTCTGAATTTCGTTATTGACTAAATCAGCTGCTCCCATGGGATTCGAGTATAGTCTGGTATAAATGGGTTATTCATTTATCGTCCTGATAGTTGTCACCACCGCAGTGTTATATGGTAATTCCTCATTAGGGTCCCCAAAAGCTTTCTTTCAATATCTTCAAAAATGCGCCTTTTACAGCGGGGGACGCGACTGAACAATCAACATTTGTGAAATTGATATCTGCGCACCCGTGGAAGGAAATTTGTTCCTATTCCGCAACCCATTTAAGCTTTCCTGCGTATAGGCAAAGTGATGCACCTGCTTCTGTGAAAAGATCAAGGCCGATTATTCCATCGATCGTTGAAAGGTCCGAAAGAAAGAAAAAGGTCGCCTTTATGTTGAATAATGAAACAAAACATTTGTGTGTTATTCTGGTTGCGCCATGGATGGAATGTATGGTGAATGGGTTATTTACGTGACGGACGCCTCTCAGGCCGTGATGCGGCTGGAAGCATTTTTTGGAAGCGCCCGTATCTATGAGAAGTTTCATGTCAACCCCCGCTACTCTCCGTCTGATGACGGGTAGGAGGGACTTCGCCCTAAAAAATGTCTGTATCATATTCGTGACCCCCAGCCGCGTCATGATCTATTTGCGTTGCTCCGGTGGTAGCGGGAATATTGTACGACTCCGCCCCTTGTCCCGCGTTCAGCTCTACATGGTTCAGTTTTTGCTATTTCCGTAGACCACTTGTGCGATCAGATGTGGCCTGCCTCTTATTTAAGTAAGCTGGGGCTTGTGTGGTTTGCAGTTCCCTCGACAAGGACGGGTCTACTTCCATGGGTTCACTTGCAGTTCTGTAATTCTGTGGTCTGCCACTCCGCTGGTTATACTGGCCGTGTGGCTCGCGTTGCTTACTGAAATGTGGGTTTCTCTACCCAGTTGTCTGTGTTTCGAATTTCTGAGAAGGCTTCTGTTGCGGCCGGCCCTGCATTTTAGAACTTGGTCCACACTCTCTAAACTCCTGGCTTTTCCCCAAACTGGCTGCAAACCCATACCTCTCATGATTGGACTTGACCTGCTGCGCGAGTGCCAGAGCCGAGCGTAAATCTTTTGGCTTTGCTGCAAAGAGCACGTCCGTGAGACTACGCTTGAGTCCTATTATGAATATTCGCAGTGCGTCACCACGGAATTTTTCGCAAAGGCCTTTAGCCATTGCCGGCTCATATGATATGTTGACCTTGTTGGTCAACAGTGTGAGCTTTTTCTCCACCTCGTCATAACACTGGAGCAATGGTAGGCCACCCTTAAGGCATTAAGGTACCTAATTCCTGCTCTATGCTCTATGACATAAATGGGCCTCTTGTCACTGTCCGTAAAGTCAAGGCGACTTATAATCGCATCAAAGTTCAGGACCGTGCCAAACGAAGCCAGCATCGCATCAGCGGGACCCCTGATCTGGCTTCGGATTATAAAATATATACGGCTTGAATATATGATATGCTGCCAATGCCGCTTCTCTCCAGGAAACATATGAACCTTGTACTCCTGTAAATTCTGTCAAGCATTTGACGGCATCCACAGGCTCGTCACAGCGAATGTCGTTTCTTATTTCCATGGCACCATATGCCAGTACCACAGGAGTTGCAATGTGAGCTGCTGTTATTTGCTCAGAAAGCTCATTTATTTTGTGCACCAATTCTGCTCTCTCTGCTGATTGGCAGCCGATTGAGTAGCAAGGATGCTGTTAACGGCCGCTTGTATTATCGCGTTTAGCTGTTCTGGGTCCATGTTGCCTATTATCGGGGAACTTAGTGGCACTCGTTTAGCAATAGCAATTCGATTACGACCATCACACTCAGACTCTGAATCACTGTAATGCCGGCGAGTTGTTCTATATTGGCGGAGCGGCGAATTCAAGGGCATTCGGCATTGGTCAAATGAGCACAAAATTCATGCAACCTCGGTGGGTCGTATTACGCTACAGCGTTGGGTAAAGAAAAATATAAACAGAGCCAGCAACAGTGCGTGCTGGCCCTTTATAATTTTTTTTTGGGACAGTAATGCAGAATGAACTATCTACTCCCAGTGCTATTTAAGTAACTTGTTTAATCGCTATTTCTTGTCAATCAAATTCTTATGGAAGCTTAAAGGGCTGTTGCCAATAATGACTTAATAGTTAATTAAATGCGAAAAAGTGAAAAGAAAACGCCGACTTAAACCAACTATCGTTTTTTAATATAATTATTTATATATATATATATATATATTTTTTTTTTATATTAAGACTATGCAGTTTTAAAATAATTTCAGACGAGAGTGCCCACTTACATATTTATTATTATCATGTTTAATACTTTGGGTTGTCTAGCACTGTCTATTCTAGATGGGCTCCTCCTTTGTCCCGCGCTGCAGTCACGAAACTCACAGTTCCCTCGCTGCGGTTATCGCTGTCCAAAGAGCTCCAGTGGCTTCGTTAAACAAATAATTTTTCCTGACACTTATGCGCTTAGACAATCGTATTATGATACGAGTTAATTTTATATTCACTGCTGCTGCCAATTTTACTAGGGCTAGCAATCACAAATTGTTTAATGCTCTGTGCGTAATTTTTTTTAGCATAAGTTCTGATTTCACACACGCCTGTTTAGATGTGGTCTTCATTTTTTATACCACAAGCGTGGGTTATCACAATGATCCCTTTTTTGGTCACAAATTGTTTTAATGCTCTTTATGTTATTTTTTTTTAACAGAAGTTCTTGTTTCACACGCAGAAGTTTTATAATTTTTATATCATACGCGTGTTAATCACAATGACCATTTCGTTGGGCGCCAATTATTAAGTTTTCTTGGTTTAATGCATTTAAATATATTGAACATATGTTTTGGCCAATGGCTTTACAAAAAATATTTTTTACAACTGATAGTTGATGATCAGTTCGTGTGACTTGACAAGACTGACTTGTATGCAGGAATACTTGGACTTAAATACCAAATGCTTGCTAAGGAGTATAGCACCTGCAGTAAAGCCATGGTCGGCGAGCCGACCGAATATATTTTTGCGAGATAAGAGATCTGCACAACACAAGCATCCGATCATCGCCGTTGATGAGAATGCTGGCGCGACACAAATCTCTTATCTGCATTTCGCTTAAGGCAGTTATTTTTACAAAAAATACTTAAGAGCTAACACCTGCTGCTAAGTCGTGGTCTGCGAGCCGACCAAAATAGTTATGCGCGATAACAGACTGCGACTTAACTCACTCATCAGCATTGCGCATACAATACTTACTTAACTTATATATACATATATATGAATGATTGTCCTAAAAGCTCTAAGAAAACTCATATGTAGCAGACCCTATGAAGGAAAAACTACAAGAAGTACATCAGGTAGATTGACCTTGCCATAAATATAAAGAAGTCAGGTCCGCACATTAAGCTCCTTATGCATGGGAACAATATCTTGATCAAATTTAAAAATGTTTCTTATTGTTAATACAGCCAAATTTTTCGCACTAGCTTTTAAATTCGTTTTATAAATTTTGAGGTGGTTCTCTCCATTTATAATACTCTCTTAAAATGTCACGTCCATGGTACGGAAAACATATCTACCAATATGGGATTTGCACAATTGGTGATTGTAACAAAATCAATTTGACTACCTTTGTATTAAAGTAGGCATTAAAAATATTAATGCGATCTTAGCAAAATAGCAGTGAAATTAACTTTATCTAAAGAAAAGCAGTATTAAAAAAATACAGTGTCAATGTGTTAATATTTTTGTTGTTGCTTTTTTTGATACATTACATTAATTAATTAAAAAATTTATTAAGGTAAGGAAAAGGTTATTATTTCCGTATATAAATACAAGAACATTTTCAGAGTGTGAAGTGTTTCTTGACATACTTTATAATCAGTACGCGTCAAATCATAAACCTTGTTTTTTTGGATTATAAAGCTGTATAAAAAGAAAATCACACTTGTATATTGATATTTAAAACAATCGTTTTCAGATATAGTAATATGTATATTTAATTAATATGGATATAATACATAAACTTTGAATGTATAATTTGGTTTATATTATTAATTATGTTTAATTAAAGTTCTTAAAATGAAGTTCAATCGGAAGTTGTGGTACACCAGTTGTGTGACCCTTAATATTTAAAACATTGTCATCTGGAAAATTTTTATTAATTATTGGCATTAATCTCTTCAAACTTTTAACATACGTATTTGATATAGTCATAATAGCAGATTCTGTTACATGAGTTGTATTTACGCCGGCAATTTTTATTTTTACAACGGGTAAGCTTTCACTTCTAATATTTTTTTTTGGTTGCAGAATTTTTAAGCTTTCGTTGAAATAATTGGAATTTTTTATTCTGGGCTCAAATTTCGGGTTCGATATTTCTGAATTATTTTTATTGGTGTGCTTAAAGTCATTTTTACTTAAAAGTGATCCATTGCTATTTAAATGTTTACCTCTAATAAAAGTTAAGTTGGTTAGGTTTTGCGTTATTTTAAACTGTGTGGACTTAGTTGAGCTTGCAAACTTAAGAACCGAAATATTTCCACTTGTTGGTAAAAGCCCGAATTTGTTTTTGGTATATGTAAATTTATTTCTGGCAAAGAATATGTTTTTATGTCCATTCTTTCCACTTTGTTTTCGTTTTACAACCAGTGATGCGTTTTTATCCGAATATTGTTTAAAGTTATGGTTAAAGGTGTTATTATTTAAAATTATACTCTTTGGGTTTAACTGACTTTTTTCACAGGTACCACAAATTGCAGTTTTTAAGGAATTTAATGTAAGATTCTTTAGTTGAGGTAAACTCGTTTCCAACATCAGCTTTTTTTTAATTGATAGTTTATTTGGTATGTCCGTACTATTTTTTAATATAAGTAAACCGTTTTCATTTGGAGTTTCTGTTGTATTTGTTGATACAGTAGATGGATGAGGCAATACTGACATTGATCTTTGCATTGTAGTTTCAGAGGATTGTATTGGGCTAATCATATATAAATCACTATTAATTTTAGCACTTTGGTTGTTAGATATGTTGCTTTCTCGAACAGCCAAATAATTATGTTCTTGTGAGTCATTTAGAAATATATTTTCCCGATATAATTTTAATTTTAAGTTTTTAGAAGAATTAGGAACAATGACATCATCAAGAGTGAAATAGGCATGTGCTACATGCGGTTCGGATGGCAAGTTTGTTTTTGACATACCACTTAAATCACTTTCAATAGACCGATATTGTTTCGAAAAGTCCATGCTGTCATTGTCATCAGCAGCTAATGTATTATTTTTATTTTTTTTACAAGTTTTAAGATTCATTTTGTCAGTCTGAAATTTATTTTCCAAAATTGTGATTTGTGTAGTTCTTAATATTGAACTAGAAGGAAATGCATCCGACAAGGAACCATCATACATTTTTTGAAACGTGTTTCTAAAAGACAAAAGAAAACGATTTTATTGTTTATTTTATTATATCGTATATATGTAGTGACGTAATCAAATCCCCACCGTACATTAATACATTAATCGCACCTCTGCATTAGTGTACGGCCACTTTAAATTGCAAAGCCACTTTAATTAAAACAATTCAAAACTAATCAAATAATAATCATGCGTCAGATTCTGCGAAACACTTTTCATGTAGCTAAATCAGAACACGCCTCACGCTCAAACGAAATACAGTCGAGTCCCGATAATTCGAAATGGCAAGGGGATCACTTTTTTTACGAATTATACGGGAATTCGATTTATCGAGATTTCTATTTAACGGGGCTCAAAAATTAAAGAGTCGAATAAACGGGGTTTTTACATTTCACATCATGTTTACATATTCATAATGCATAGCGACATAAAGGCGGCATAGCTGTCTGCAAAATCTAACGGTGCTTTAACTACAAAAAATTTCGCATCGCATTACGATTT
>SCDZ01001423.1:0-18355 GCA_004143845.1 Drosophila lacertosa
TAAATAAATAAATAAATAAATAAATAAATAAATAAATAAAAAAATAAATAAATAAATAAATAAATAAATAAATAAATAAATAAATAAATAAATAAATAAATGTTACCTCCATCGATGAAATTTCTATACAAAAATTTAAAAAGTTAACTCCACCTGGTGGTTTTTTGTATAAGCGATATACGGTAGTTAGGAGATTTTAAAGTTAATTGAACTTTTTAGTAAAAATGCAAGCATTGATAACATAAATATAACAAACCCAAACTTAATTTAACTGATTAATTCATCCTACCGCTGATAATTTAATAAAAGCTACAATTTGAAATGCGTCGAATAGGCAAAAAATACCCTGGGGTCTCGTAGGCAAAATAAAAAGTCTGGGTTACTTGACGGACGGAGGGTTTGGTAAATGGAAATACAGTTTAATTGCTGTAAATAGATTTTTATGCACTAAAAGTTTACACATGGTACCTAAGCTTCATGGATTTGTACATCATTCTTAAATATACCTTGCATGTTGCCGAGTACTTTGGAATTAGTTATTGTTGGAGATTTTTTTCTCCCAACCATTTAAAAAGAATATTGTAAGGTCTAAAATTAGATAATGAAATTTAGGATTGATTAAAAACTCGATCAAATTTTGATCACTTAGTATTTATTTTAATACGGACATATTGAAATTTCGAGGTTTAATTTTGATATTGGCTGCGATCCTTTACTTAAAATACCATGACCAAATGGGGAATTATTATTTACGACGGAATAATATTTTAAGCAAAGTTCTACAATATAAGACATTTCCCATATTTCTTTAAGCTTTAAAGTATGTTTACATATGCACACTTATCCCAAGCTAAGAACTGTGCCTCCACGATGGGGATGTAATCGATGTGGTGAAGGCGGTTATTTACGCTGCTGTTTCTGGAACGATAGTCACTATAAGGATTCCGCATCAATGAAGTGGAAATTCTTATTTGTTAGTGCAGTCCACAGTAAAAGTACTCAAGAATAAAGGCCAAGCTGCTCAACTATTTTTAAGACTAAAATGTGGCAAGTGGGGCAGAAGATCTGTAACTCAAAAACGTCAAGTTGTCCAACAATTTTATAACTAAAAAAAAGCAAGTGGCTCAAGAAAATAGGCATCAGTATGAGGTTGTCCTTGAGGACAACCCTTCCTTTGCCGAGAACTAAATATCCTAGATCTTTTCTATCTCCCTTTTGCCACATAATGATGTCAGTTTATTTCGCAGCCTAGGGTTAGACTTAACTAAAGCTCTATCACCCGTGTGGAATACCTTTCTCTGCCGAGTGCTACTTTCCCTAGCTGGGAGTGGTTCTTGCGAATTTCTTAGTATGAAACCTACCAGCCAGAATGGATAAGAAAACGTCAACTGACCTTCTTTCGAGGACTGAATGGATTATCCTTTTGTACCCAAATACTCGCTTATGGCCATTGCTAACTTGAGATATATGGCGGACACAAGCAAACTGCTATGAAAACGCACTATGTTATTAAAAAAAGTTCATGATAGCTGCAATAGTGGTACCTTTAATCCTCCATGGTTCGTGATGGGATTACGTCCACGATAGCGCATTTGGAATACTTGCCCACTCAGGTCAGAATGAACATTTTGTCTATTAAGAAAATGTCAACTTATAACATTTTCCCAGCGTGTGAAAGGATTGAAGTATTTCCTAGTACTTGTTTTTTTTAGATGTCTGTCGCATTTTGCTCGCAAACAAACTTTAAACTTCTAAACAACTTCTATTGCGAGCTTGTACACTTAGGGATTCAATTACAGGATAACAAGGCAAGCTTAAAGTTTTCTTGTGCTGCGCTGTGTGCTCTGTTGTGCTTAGTAGTAATGATTTCCTTTCTCTCACTAGCGTTGAAGACGTTTGCAGCTCGATTTATACAGAACCAGAATTTTATCCTCTTTAGCTTTCCACATATTGATATCATGTTTCGGGGTTGACGGTCACATCTACGGAAAAGGATCGGTTCGGTATTGGTGTCAACTTTGATTTAATTTGATTTAAGACAAAGTGATGCCCCCATGTGCGTTAGGAAGTTAATGCTAAATAGAGTCGTAAAGAGAGTGTTCTGGGTCCTCGTCCTTAAGATCCATGTGCATCCGAATGTAATTTTAGAATGTATAGGTGCAAATATAATCTCAGTCCCTTACTTTTTCCCTAAAAAATAAAAAAATCATTCTCGTTATTTATGCCTCAGCACTTGCACCTGTTTAAGCATATTCTGCGGAGGCTGCCTTAGCCTGGACACTGAAAGGCATACTTCTGTTAGTTGCTTGTTTTAGTTTCCGCTTCGGTGTCTGCTAGTAAGCAGTTGAGTTCGCCATAGAGTTCTTTGATGCCTGCTAAAATAAGAATGCTTTGACCGCTCTGATTGAACTTTCACTTGATCAAAGCCTTTATGCTGCTGAAGAGTCTGCGGTTTTACTTCAGGATTTTGGCGTAGTTGGCTGCAAGGGCATACCTCTCAAATCGCTTGGCAAGCGCCGGAGAGAGGGTAGGTCAGGTGGATGCGCTGAAATCCGAGATAAACATCCGCATCATGCAGCCTTTGTTAAATTGATTAGATAAAAAGGTGAGCTTTTTCTCTACCCTATCATAGTATTGAAGAAGTGTCAGGCATCTCTGTCTTAGCGTGTCTAATTTCTGTCAAATGACGTAAATTGACTTTTATCATTGTAAGATACATCTAAACGACTGCTGCCTAAGGAGCTAGAGCAACTTTAAAATTAAAATAAATTGTGTGAAAATAAGATAGGCTTGCTTAAGACAACGCATTAATATGTTGGTCTAAGTTCGCACTTAATTCTTACTTTTTACCTTAATGGAAGTAAGATAATCATTATAAAAACTTTCTTACTGTCTTTGTCACAGAAAACTGTGCTGGCTTGCGTTTCAAGGGCGCCGAAGAGACTTGGCACAAAATCTTTTTTTTTCTACACCATTCTTAACTATATCTTGCATTTTGCAATGTGCTTTGGAATTTTATACTAATTTTGGTTGTTCCTAGCATCTTAAAAAATGAGATAATATGATGATATATGGGATTGCATAACTTCAATAACATTTTCATCACATAGTATTTAATACTAATTCAGTAAAATGGACATATTGAAATTTCAAAAAATTTCGACTCCCGATGATTCCAAATGGTATGGGGATCTTAATTTTTCGAAAAACACGGGTATGCGTTTTATCGAGATTTCCATTTCACGGGGCTAAAAAAGAAAATACGAATTAAAGGGACTTTTACATTTAAAAGTTAAGATTTTTACCTTAATGGATGTAAACAAATCAGTACAAATACTTGTATTTCTACACCTAACATATTATTATATGTATTCAAAATACGCAACCGTTAAAGAAAGCAAAGAAATTCAAATAATTTTTAATTTGCAGTCCACGGTAGATAAGTTATCTAAGGGATAAAAGTTGTCGGATAACCAGTACGATCATACATACATATCATATGTCGCAATCAAGTCAACTTGTCGTCTTGATCCCTGAATTTATATAAAGAAAGTAATTGTTGTTTATCCCGTTTTAAGTTAAATGTGGAAATGAGTTTTTGTTGGTGGACCGATGTCCTCCATTCAAGAAATGAATCAAGACTTCAATTAGGCAATGGCCAAAAGATGCTTCACACGCAACTGCTGCCAGTCAGCAGGTCACTTATCGCAACTTTCAAACGGCGATAGTGGCTAAATTATTTCAGGTGGTAATGCTTCTTTTCACGGTGGCGGAGCCTTTTTGAGACAGATGCACTTTGGGCAGGATTCTCTTTTTAGGGTATTACATCAAGACTAACACTAATTTTTCAGTCAGAGACTTATGCTGGGCACCAACCATGTTTCTGTCAATCCGGTCTATAACTTTTATGAACCACATGGGCCAATCACGTACTAAAACGAGTGTCAGCGACAGTATGACACTATCTCACTCAACTTTTGCCGTGTGTCGCATTTGCAAATACAAGCAAGCTATGCTCAGCGTTAAGGCGAAGCACATCGTAACCCACAAGAAAGGTTATACAGTCAGGTGATCAAAATAGGAGTGATGTAATACTCTGTTGCGTTCACTGCCCATAATATAATACCAGGAAGTGCTCCGCAACATCATTAATCCGGTGGAATGCTTGATTGCGTTAATCGCATTGTCTAATACATATATATAAACCGCACTTTTCCAGCTGCATGAGAATGTTAGTCTAAGAGTGCTCTGATATATATATTTGTAGTTTGATTTACTTGTCTTAATTGGTAAATTTCCAAAACTTTAACCGGACATTTTAATTATAATGGATTCACCGCAGTTACCGGATAAATTTTTTCTTGAAGCTGACGTTGCAGGAGGCGGTCTTCTAATTGCCATGTGTTTTATAATCTCTCTTGCATGTTGTTGTTCGTTATTTTGGACAGTGTTTGGATGCATATTAGCATATATAAGCTTCAAAAAACATTGCGATTATGAAGCATACATAAGAAATCAAAGAGATAAATGAGCTTCGGAATTAAATGGAGAATTTGAAAAATTTTTGAAGGAACACCTTAACATAGATCATTTTTAACGTACAAGACATAAGAATGTCGACTACAAAATTTCTTTATTGACAACTGGGAGGGCAAACACTTACAATGGTAACAAGAAATGGGAGTGGGTGGTCACGACAGGCAGTTCATTTTGGATACCGAACCACAGTTTAAAAAAAATTCTTAAATAACGTCTAAGATAACAACATAATATTTATAATTCTTTCAGAGCTTAACAAGAACGAATGCTCATGTTGGGAGTGCCCGATTAGGTAATACGTAGCATCCAGCTTTCATTGCTATAATTTATTTCCCATGCATTCACATATACTCGCACACAAACGCAGCAATCGGCTACAATGAAAATATATAAATCCGTTTAAAATTAAGCTTTGGTCAAAAGCCTGTCTAACTTTGACAAAATATTTTTTCGAGAAAGTCGAGAATAAAAAGGATAACTAGTATTAGGGGAAAAAATAGAAGTGCAAAAAGTGCTCTGTTTGCAGGTTGTGCTTGAGATATGTGCACGTACAATATAAGGCGTTTGAAATATTTGTAAAGACACCGAGGTTAAGGCACTTCATATTAAGGAACTCTCCCTGGTTCTTTTATTTTTATTCAAACATGCCAAAACCACTTTTTATGATTTACGTTAGTACAGTCAAAACACATTACTTTTAATATGTCGATAAAATATTCATTTAGCCAAAATAATAAATAAAATAATAGCTGACATGCAAGATATACTCAATAATACAATAACTAAATTTGGATGTAGTAACACAAGTTGACGAAATAAAAACAGACTTTACACAATAAATTCGCACAGAAGCATAAAATTTACAATGGATATGATTAAATAGAGAGATACTTTATCTGGACACAATATTAATTACACAACAACAATTTATTAATATTCGTAAAGAAGAGCTATAGTGAATCATAATTCATAATTTTGACTATCCTTAAACAAATCATTGTTTTCAGCATACTTCGGCAAATGATTTATCACATTTTGCAATGCGAGGGGGCACAGCTTGCCGGACTGGCTAAATATTCACCCCAGCGAATCAGTAAATTTTGCAATTTATATCTATATCTTTTCTTTTCCTATTTAAAATATATTATAATATTCCGCTTTCTTATGTTCATTTTTGTTAACTTTAAGACTTATAATAACATACAAATAAATATTTTAATAACTACTGCATATTATTCTGTAGAATCAATTAACATCACTGACAACGTCTCACTGTGTCAGGCAAAGCTGACACTCGTTTTGTATACTATTTCTTTAGTAACACACTGATGATTACTCTAGATTACCCAGGAGTGATAATAAAACACAGATAATTCTAATTTCGAAGCAATTTATTTGACTCAAATCGAAATTAGTAGAGAGCGATATTATAAAAATGTTTTTCGATTTGTTTTCTGGTATAAAAACAATCAACGAAGGCTGTTTGCTATAACGCGAACATGCAACGTACAGCTTATTCAAGATTAAGCAGAATTCCAACGATTGGCCACGTGATTTATTTATTGCCATCTCAAAAGCCAATCGATCGGGAAAATGAATCCTCTTGAATGAATCCTCCATTCCTTTAAATTTCCCTTTGATGATCGTCGCTTGAATCACGTTGTTCATCAGTATCTTGGCGGACAGCCCCGTACTGTTGAACAATTTTGAATGATTAAAATTTCGCAACATTATTATAATTGATTCCACCTTCAGTTGAAAATTATGCGACGGATTTTCTGGCACATCAAGCAAGCTTAAAAATTCTGTGGAAAGTTGATCGCTTCATCCTCGTCGGTCACGCTGTCAACGGATCTGTTTGAATGCAGTTCTCCAGTACTTTGCCTTTGAATAATGAAATTCAACCTATCGGCGGTCTTATCCTCGCTGCTAGTACTGCCCGTTCACTAATCAATTTGAGATTTTTATACTTTTGTGCAGTGCTGGGGAGCACTGGTGATAAGTTCCTTCTTCGACAATGTGAACTGGAAAGATATCAATCCAGTCGAAACAATATATCTGGTCGGATCTTGTCAAACATCCAAAGCAAAGTGTGTGAATGTGCTAAGCAACTCTTCTGTCATTCAACAGACCACGTCCAACCACAAAGTACGCCAAATACCTTCACCTTAACCATGTTATCGAGAAGTACTCTGATCTTTTGTTTGAATACTCGTTTAGTGATGTCAGATCGACCGCTGGATGTTTCTTCTGAAGGCAACAGATTCGTAATTTCAGGGTATTTCGGATTGCATGTGAACGTGATGAATAAATCCGGGCGTCCGTAATTCCGCACGCGCCTCATTGCATCTTGAGCATACTCATGTATATGGTGCGGGCTTCCAACATAAGAAGCTGGGAGAATGTTCAAACAACGTATGTCATACAAGTGTATGTACTCGAATCGAAAAAATTAAGACGCTCCGTTTCTATTTTGGCGTATGTACATGTCGACACAGTACTGTTAAAACAAACATCGGTATCTCAACAGATGACTCTAAACATCTAGCCGAATCATCAATCGATACGCATTAAAATTCATTGAGCTGACCTTTTTATTCGATTTTTTACATGAAATGTGAATTCGAACATAGATGTAGGATAAAAAGATGAGCATCTTTATATTGAGGTGATAGCCATTTTATCCACGACAGAACATTAACGGGTATTCAATTGCATCATATGACCGATGAGTCTCATACACGCGCTGCAATTGTCCATTATCGCGACGCTTGAGAACAATATCGCGTGATTCCACATTCGCGCCGACAAACACTACGGCGATTTCATTAATAGTCGAAGCATTGAGTTGTCATGCATGGCTTTCAGTGGGTGTTTTGTCTGCTCTGAAATTGATTTTGTGGTCGATAGAATGCATTGTATCCAATGCGGTTTTGAACAATCTGACCAATTATTATGCTCATGCGTGAAATATTAAATTTTGTTAGATTTTTTCACGTTTAGTTGCTGTAAAAATTGCACAACGGTGATTCAGTTTAACTAGCTAATTTAAAAAAAAATAAAAATTTATCATTTTGTTAATAATGAGACGACATTAGCCTATAGCTCCAATTTAAGCGTGGTTGATGAACAACATCGGCTCCAGCACATTTCAATTGAAACTTCAATGTATTGCAATGCTGACATACGTCAGACAATGAACCGATAACAAGGCTGCTATTATCTTTGTAGAGAATTTCAGAATCGTATTTAAGTGCAGCACGATTCATGTCTACATTTTCAATTGGTACTCTTCTAATAACATTTTGTCGAACTTAAGGTGATCTTTGTGCAAAGCAAGCCTGTGCAATATAGGCACGTCTCCATTTAATTCTTTCTGCACGTTAAGTTAACACTACTGTACACGGTAACAGTACTGTATATATTTATAGTGAGTACATCTGTTGAGTTGCCAGCGACTTTTCCGGAAGGTTTTCAAAAAATTTTCTTATGTAATAACCTTCTTCTGGCGATAACGAACAACAAAAAAAAAATGTTGCTCCAAATTGGATATATATTGTAGTATAGGATGGTACATGCTTTGCTTACTCAGTTTATAACTCTCGCACCGCGTCGTTTCATAAAGTATGCGTGCTTTTCGTTCTTATGTCTAGATTACTTATTCTATTATTATATACGCCAGAGGGCGTAGCTAATCGATCGTTTTTAGTGGTACATGTGAGTCTCATGTACTACTAGTTAAGTTTATTCAATTAACGTTATTGACTTAAAAGCTATGATAATAGATGTATGATAATATTTTGATATGATTCGATCTCGTTGTAACGGCGGCTTCTATGATGATGAGAATGCGAATGAATAGCGATGATATTCGTCCATCGAATAGCTACGTTCGGTGTTGCCACAGCTACTCCCCTCTCAGTGACCAAGTTGGGAGCGAAACGAACTTTTCGAATTTTTTCGTATGTGCGCAACACTTTAGGTTGATGGGAGTCGCTATCACCTTGTTGATCCTTTAGGATGAACGCCAGCTTGAGTCGCTTCGTTGAAACTGCTATTTCTTTGTCATTCAACTTAATGACAAAAACTCGGTCAGTTGATCGATAGACCACTTCGTATGGTCCAGTGTATGGTGGCTCCAAAGGCTGGCGCACTGAATCAGTCCTTGACATGACATGGGAGCAATCGTTCATGTGTTTGAGGGTGAACATGCTTTTACTGGAACTCCTATGATGAACTGGCAGTGCGGGCCAAAATAAACGCATGTGTTTTCTGACTTTTTTCGACAACATTTTTGGGATGGATTGGTTTTGTCAGATCATCGTAGAACTCGTTTGGGAGGCGAATGTGGCTGCTGTACAGCATCTCTGCCAACGACCTGCCTAAGTCCTCCTTGTAGCACGTTCGAAGTCCAAGAAGTACTGTTGGCATCAACTCAGTCCAAGGTGTTTGCGGTTGGCATCAGATCTGCTTTAAGCGACCGATGCCAACGCTCAATCATACCGTTTGACTGAGGATGGTAAGCCGTTGTGTGTATGCGCTTACTACCCACTAAGTCGCTCAGTGCTGCAAAGAGGCTCAGTGCTGCAAAGAGAGCAGACTCGAACTGAGTTCCTTGGTCTGTAGTTACTGTTTGTGGGCACCCAAAGCGCGTAACCCAATGTGACCAAAAGGTTGTCGCTACAGTCTCGGCAGACATCTCTTTCAGAGCAATTGCTTCGGACCACCGCGAGAATCGATCGATCGCAGTGACGCAGTAGCGGTACTCCTTAACTTGGGGCATGACTACTATATCCAAATGCACATGGTCGAAACGATTATCAGGCATATCAATCTTTTGCGGACTAAAGCTTTTATGCCGGTGTGTCTTAGCTCGCTCCCAGGGTAAACAGTTTCGAGCCCATGAAGTAACGTCATTCCTCATCGCAGGCCAGACGTACTTGTGGCGTATTTGTCGCAAAGTAGATCTTCCACTAGGGTGAGATAATCCGTGTATTATAGCGAAGATGTTATACCGAAGTGCTTGCGGAACATATGCCCGTTTTGGTTCGTAAAAAGTGTCGCAATATATCCTGCTGTTGTCATGAATTTCTACCAGTTTGAGCCTGAGGGATGTACTATTTTGCAATAGGTGGACTAGTTCGCTTCTTCTTTTTATGCGTCTCGGAGCGTTGCAAGTGATATTGCAGATGGCATGGTTATCACACTACCACGTAATATGCAATATGTTGGTGGAGAATTGCGATATGTAGTCCAGGTGGCGAAGTTGTCGAGGCGATGCTTTCTCAGGTTTCTAAGTCAGAATAGCTTGTGGTCTGTTTTGATGACGAAGATCCGGTCCTCCTGGATGAGCTTGAAATATTGAATAGAGTCGTATATCGCAAGCAGTTCTCGGTCGTATGTACTGTAATTCTTCTCGGGCTGCGAAGGTTTTTTGGCGAGAAAAATCCAACTGGACGTCGTGCTCCATTGATACGTTGCTCAAGGACTCCACCAATCGCTAGTGCGGTATCTGGCGTTGGGTGGGCAAGAAGCGCAGCTTTTGCCACGGACTGTTTGCACAACTCAAAGGCGTCGGTTGCTTTCCACATCCATTCAAACAATCGTGTGTCGTTTTTATTGATGCATCAGCATATTTCGCTTAGTGGAGCTTGAATTTCAGCTGCATGTGGTATACAGCGTCGATAGTAGTTGATCATGCCGAGGAACCCACCGAGTTCACAAAGTGTGTTTGGTCGTTTGTAGTCGACGATTGCGCTGATTCGCTCCGTCAGTGGTCGTATTCCTTTACTTTTGATAGGGAAACCTAGGAATATTACATCTGTTTTTGCAATCTGGCACTTATTTGCATTAATGCTCAGTCCATGCTCTTTGAGTATGGAGAGTACTGTTCGCAAATGTTCTTCATGTTCGTCAGGATTGGCAGACATTATAAGTATATCGTCGATGTAGCAATAGAAAAAATCCACACCTCTAAATATACTGTCCATGAAGCGCTGGAATGTCAGTGTCGCGCTTTTAAGCCCAAACGGCATAAACAGGAACTCTTTTAATCCAAAGGGGGTGCAGATGGCAGTTTTCTTAATGTTCTCGTCGGATATAGGAATCTGATAGTAAGCAAGGACCAAATCGTGCATTGCCGCAAGGTTGAATTTATTTACGTCGTCCATTATGTTGTTCACTCGGAATGAGATCTCTAATTGGGAGAACCAAAATTTCGGATTCACTTTGTTGAATTTTGTCAAATGGACTTTATGCAGATTTGCATGCGTATTGTTTGCTTAATCCGCCAATGCTTGAGACAGTCGTTGTATGGTGTTTTGCATGTCTTCAAACTGGGCCACAAGCCGCTGACGTATGCGTGCTCTCAGAAACCTGAGAAAGCATCGCCTCGACAACTTCGCCACCTGGACTACATATCGCAATTCTCCACCAACATTGTGCATGTAGCGGGACTGGACAATATTGTTGCAGACGCATTATCGCGCGTTAGTGCGATAACTATGCCCACTGTAATATCACTCGGCTTCGAGACGCGCAAAATGAAGATAGCGAACTAGTTCAGCTATTTCAAAATAGTACATCCCTCAGGCTCAAACTAGTTGAAATAGACGACAACACCAAGGTTTATTGCGACACTTCTTGCGAACCAAAACGACCTTATGTTCCGCAAGCACTTCGATATGACATCTTCGCTATAATACACGGATTATCTCACCCTAGTGGAATTTCTACTTTGCGACAAATACGCCACTGGCATGCGATGAGGAATGACGTTACTTAATGGGCTCGAAACTGTTTACCCTGGGAGCGAGCTAAGATACACCGGCATAACAAATTTAGTTCGAAAAAGATTGATAAGCCTGATAATCGTTTCGACCATGTGCATTTGGATATAGTAGTCATGCCCCAAGTTCCGGTTCTCGCGGTGGTCCGAAGCAATTGTTCTGAATGAGATGTCTGCCGAAACTGTAGCGACAAGCTTTTGCTCACTTTGGATTACGCGCTGTGGCTGCCCACAAACAATAACACACAACGGCTTACCATCCTCAGTCAAACGGTATGATTGAGCGTTGGCATCGGTCGTTTAAAGCAGCTCTGATGTGCCAACCGCAAACGACTCGAGTTGATGCCAACAACTGTTTAAGCTTAAAACGCGGTGCAAGAAGGCGGCAGAAATGCTATACAGCAGCCACACTCGCCTTCCAAACGAATTCTACAAGGACTTAACCGATTCAATACGCCAGCGTTTGGAGCCACCATACACTGGACCATACGAAGTGGTCAAACGATCAACCGACCGAGTTTTTGTCATTAAGTTGAATGGCAAAGAAATAGCAGTTTCAACGGAGTGTCTCAAGCCGGCGTTCATCCTAAAGAATCAACAAGGTGATGGCGGCTCCAATCAACCTAGAGTGTTGAGCACATACGAAAGAATTCGAAAAGTTCGTTTCGCTTCCAACTTCGTTCTCATCGCTATTCTTTCGCATTCGCCGTTACACGTAATCGAATCGATCTTATAAAATATATATCCATATCATTTAAGTAAGTTGCGTTTGAGTCAATAAATATAAATTGTAGCAAGAGACTAACTTGTACTACCAAAGATACTTAACAACTATAACGCAATTGGATGAATACAATTAATATCTAATGATATATAAATATATATATACATTACATTCTACTTATATCTACATGTACTTAGTGTTACTACAACTCTTCCGTTCTTACGTTCTTGTTACAATATTAATTTGACCGTACTTATTTATTGTATTTTTATTTGCAGTTTTCCTTTTGTATTTCATTATCTTATACATTTCTATTTTTTACAAAATTGATTTCTTTTTTTTTATTGTTAATAATTTTTTTATCTTGAACAGCTTCTTCTTCATTGTCAATTAATTTTCGTCACTTAGGTCACCTTCGTGTATAATGCTATATTTAGTATTCATCCACGGTTTTAAATTAAGTATAGCCCCTATACCTGAATATGATATCTTGGTTTGTTGAAAGTTTTCTACATCTTCGACTATTTAAATGTCATTATCTAAGACTTTTGATACTACGTATGGCCCTTTAAATTTCGTATTAGACGTACCTAGCTGAGAATTAAAACTTCTGACGACAACATAGACTCCTACTGTAAGTGATCTTGTCTCCTTACGTTTCGTATTTAGATATTTTTTGTTGTATCCTTGCGCATTTTGTTGGTTGTTATATGCTTATAGTCGAATCTCTTTTAAATCTCTTTTTATCTCATGAAAATAATTTTGTAACACTTCGGTGGCTTCTTTGGAGTTTGATGTTTTGGTTGCGTATATCTTAACATATCTTTTGCAAGCTTCTATGACTACTAATATATGTTTATTTTTCGTATCCATGCTGTTTAATGGCTTATAATGGTTATTACGTATTTTAAATGGAGTTTTTCCTTTTGGAATGGAATGCAAGAAATCATCGATTTTACAAGATTTATTTGAAAATGCCCAACTTTTAAGACATGATTTGTTGCGTTAACATTTGGTAACCAATAACGTTTTGTAATTGATTCTACCATTTTATTAACTCCCACATGTAACATCTCGTCATTATACTATACTTTAATACACATCATCTTCTATTAAAATTGGTACATAAAATAATTGTCTATCACAATCTTTTCTATAAACAGCACTGTTGCGCATTCCATTATACTAATATTTTTGTTCGGACAACGCTCTTAATTTTCGGGTCTTTTCCTTGAAATATTATTAAGTTTCTCTCAAAAGAATTCGTAATTATTATAGTGCTATTGCTTCTGCAAAACGCATCTACTTGTTGCATCCTTCTTCCAGATCTATGTTCAAGAGAAAATTTGTAGTTTTGAACCTCTAGAACCCATCATGCAATCTGAGGATTCAATTCATATTTGTTTAACGCCATTGTTAAGGAATTACAATCTGTTACTATTTAAAACTTTATTCCCTTTAAATAAACTCGGAACCATTTCAATGGGCTTAAAATCGCTAGTGTTTCTAATTCAAAACTGTGGTACCTTGACTCAACTTCTATTGTGCGTTGAGAAAAGTAAAGCACTGGGTGTAGATTCGTATCTTGTTTTCTTTGAAAGAATATTGCCCCATAGCCTAGGGAACTTGCGTCGCACTGTAATTTTTTTCTTTTCTTGTGTGATCATACAATAGCTTTGCAATCAGTTAGAAATCTTGATTGAATCTTCTAGAATAGAACATACCAGAATCTAATAGGCACTCTATAGGAGCAAAACTAAATTTATCATTTTTTGATATTTGAAAACTTATATCAAATCATCGTACATAATTGTCGAATAAATATGTTTCATTAACGCGTTCGGCTTACAGCACCTCCGCACCTATATATCCAACGCTGTTGCAATTAAAACATTTGGTGACCCTCTGGTCCGAGGTCAATGTGTTAGATACTGCTCCAGTTATCCGAACTCCACCTAAAGATCGCAGTATTTGAATATTCTGGAAAGCATACACAACCGAAGTCTGCGTAGTAAAGCGTTGAAGTTTGCCTTGAATTTTGAGCTGCATATTCGGTATACCATTGAGTATATACTGGACCAGCTCGAAGTCGCCGACATCTATTTTGCTTGTTAAAAACACATGCGTTTTTTACGTAGCTCTAAGAAACCATCTTTTGTTCTGGTGAAATTATCTTTTCTTGGTGCAATTCAATTTAACCACCCTTTATTTTTGTCGGTTGCAGTGTTAGGTGCTCCTACGGATAAATTTGGCCTGCTGAAAGCGCATTTCGTAGCTGTGTTATCAAAACTGCTTAAGTGTCTTGTGTCGGTAAACTGAGCTTGTTTCACCACATATAGATGTTGGGCAAGCTTAAATTATTGAGGTCTTTGTTTGAGTTCGCCAAAAATTTAAGATTCACTTTCGATCAGTTGATATATGAACATTTTTATTTATTCAATATCCCACTTCTGAATTGTAGTACAGGATGGTACCTGCCTTTTCTTTCTGAGTTTATTACTCTGTCCGTGTCGCACCGCGTCTCTTCCAAGAGTAACGAGTGCTTTACTTTCTTATGTTTAGTGTATGTATTCTATCGCTTTCCTATATACAATATAGAACAGTCTTCAGCTCTACTTATATCTACATGTACTAAGTGTTACTACAATATGTAATGAGCCCATGAAATCAAACGGTACACGTTTGTTTTTTGCTTATGCTTCTGTCATGTACAATTTTTTATTTTTAATAAAGTCAGCTATTAACAACCAATCTACATTGTTCCTGAAATTCTACAGTTTTATACACACTGTTCTCATTTTCTGTATTAATTCTTTACCCTTTTATATTATAGTAAAATATGTGTCCATATCATAAAACAAAACTGTATCTCTAGAAGACGCTATATCAACCGACGAATCTAAATATATTGTACTGCAAGTATTTTTAACTACCCAATTTAGTTGCTTGATAATGCTGCATTCAAAATCTGTCAAAATAGCATTAAGGATACCTAACATTAGTCATACTTTATGTTTTCCTAACTCTTCTCCAACTGAATTCGTAGCTTTCAGGAACTTTTTTCCTGATGATTTAATTCCAATTAGAAAAAATAGTGCTCCCAGTGTAAATCATAGTTACGGCGCATAATTGACATGAACCTTTCCTGTTGTTTGGTATGCACACCTCATTCACCAGGTCTGAGTGGTAATCGGCCTGTTGCTTTGGACAGCAAGCGACTTTTGGGCGTATAACCATGTAAAGTTGCTAAAGGTCGTATTGTGCTTTGTTCATTGCTGCAGCTGCTTGCAGCTGTTTTAGGGCGGATTGATGAATCTTGTAGAGACCGTCTTATAGCTTTCGCACAAAACCGGGATAGTCGACCGGGTCTTGCGTACGAGGCCGTATATTATGGTCCCTGTCTTGTTTGACTGCGGCCTTGATCCGTAGGGATTGTATGAGGAGCACCAAAACGGCAAAAAACTTTTTGTGTGATTGTTTGTACCACAGTTTCCGCCGTCTGATTTGGAAAGGCGGTGCACTGAAGCCATTTGGTAAAGAAGTACATTATAACTGAAATGTTCCGGTTACCACGAAAAGTAGAATTCAAAGGCCCAAGTAAATCAATAGCCAAACGTATTAAAGGAGCACCGATACAACTGGTTAGCATCCAATATTGCTATAAGAGAGAATTTTTCAAGCGCAACATACGGTGTTTGTCAAAATCAAAAGTAACGCCTTTTTAGTTTGGCCAATGTTTTCCGTATGCTAAAATGGCATCCAGGGGTAGTGTTGTGCATAAAGTGAGGCTCTATGTGCCCGACGTTGGCGTTCCTATTCCTCTTCATAAGCACTCCGTCTTATAAGTGTAGATTTTTCCAAATGTACCAGTTTGCCTTTCCGTCTAGGCTCTCCCATAAATAGTACAATTAAGAGGCAGTTTTGCTTAAGAAAGCCAAGAGACTTTCTTGGTATACTCAATGGCTTGAACTTTCAGGACCATAACGCTTTGACTTAAATTTTTCTTGCCACTGCGGTACTGGATGTTATACCATTTTAGCTCTTGTGGAAGTTGTAGAACTACATGAGCAAAGCATGTTGTGGGTGAATTAAAATACTCGTACAAAAAGATATTGATGGAAGTGCTTGGCTGCCAGAGCTACAGCAAGCACCTTCCTCTGGCGACGAAATAGTTACATGTTGCGGCGATAAAAGTTTTGCTCGTGTCCACCTTACAGTTGGCTCAGCATGGCTACGGCTCCGCGATTAGAGGCATCAGAATTAACAATAAGCAATACGTCGTCAACTTGTCTTTGAGAGAGTTGAAGGTGTCCTGGGCAGTCGGGACCTGGCTTCGGCAAGCTCGTGTAATGGCTGTAGAATCACAACCCTTCGAATGAATTTACATCCCTCTGGGTTCAAGGCAACTGCCAGTGCGTCATCTTCTGGGGACATGCTTTTGAGCCGTTGTGTTTCAAGTTAAACTACGCGCGACAAAAATGGCATTAACGGGGAGTCAGTTTTAAGCCAGCGCTTACCATGCGATAGAAAACTTTTTTGAGGTATAGACCAGCGTCGCTGCCTTGGGCTGCTCTAGTGGAATTAGGTTTAACAAATGTATGACGTGCTGCTAGGATCCACGAGATAACTGTACAATATAAGATCGGTCGGAAGCTAGCAGTGGGTGCCACGTTTCAAAAAAGGAATTTGACCTCTCTGACGAGATCCACCTAAATCTACTTAAATGTGGTTGTCATTGTACGGCGGGAGACAGATAGAGGAGTAAAACAGGCATGTTGGTTCGAGGTCGGGCACATGTAGAGAAACAGAACCTTGACCTAAATTCATGCGGATCAGAACCAAAAGTCCACTTCACGAAGACTTGGTGTATCGGCTTTCACCAGCAAAAACTCATGTTGAGGTGGTGGAAACGTTATAGTCAAGCGGCGGTGGCCGCAAACTTTTCGGACGAAGATCATCGTGGCTTCACAGCGAGACGGCTGCGCCGGTGTCAATGACAAGTCGGAGAAGATGTTTTGTAATAATACATGACAATGTATGCGTAGATTTTGCGGGAGGCGTGACTATCCTACGGTTGGCGGTCTTAATCGATAGGCCCTTCGTATCGATTTTGGCTGCTGTGGTAGCTCCTGAGGTGATCCAGCGAGAGGTTGTTTTGGGCTCAGGAGGGTTTAAGTCCTTGCGGCCGCTTGCTGTTGAAAAAGACTGGGGTTGCTTGAGCGGCAAGCAGATTTCAGGTGGGATGTTGTCTTTTTCGAAGAACATAAATAACATATGTATACAAAAGAAATTTTTGTAAAATAATAACTAATTTATTATAGAGTATTAATAAAAGTACTGTTATTTATTCTTTTTTTTTTATAAGTTCTATTCAATTTATTTAATTTCTACCATTTCTTTCTGCTTTCGTGGTGAATTCCATTTTTTAATTGATTAACCTTAATGAAAAGCAGAACATAGATAATATTTCAAAATTTTTTTACTATTTTTTTCGGATTTACTTTGCTGTTGCGGGCTATTATCTCCACTGATCATAAAATGTTGGCGTATACAAAACTTGCATACACTGCACTAACAAAACTGTATTTTCGTTTATGAATTGTTTCCATCAATAATTTAGAAATTAGATCTCATTTTTTGCATTTACAATAAAGATTGGGTACTCTCCTTTTCGGTACCTTCAAAAGATCTTCTGGTTTTTTAATACAACTACCTTGTTTACTTAAAAGTAAATGTAATAATGAAAATAAAGATTGGACAGGAACTCCAGACTAGAATGTTTGCAGGAGTAACGCAGGACTTCGAGGAAATTATGTAACGGATAAACAAACAATGAGGGGAGCGATTCCTTCCTTATGGTTGGCAGAACCTTTTATGGAAACGAATCTTTTGATGCAATGCATTCACTCAGACAATACTGGAAAGTATCCTACACCATAGGAAGAAGGAATAGAAGGAATGTCTTAATATGCACAAAATGTCATTGCTTCAAAGGCTTCCAGGCTGAACACTCCAGACTATGGAATCGCGCATACAATTTTCAGATGAGTTTGAGACTGCCTGAAAATATAAAAAATTTACTTTTTTTTATTTCAGTCAGTCTTCGTCGCATGCAGACGTGATTTTTATTGTGCTCCGGGAAAACAATTCTGAAACTCAACAGTGTAGTGAGGGATTCTTTAAACAAATAATATATTTTGCGAAACACGCTTAGTGTGATGAAATCACAGAATATAATTAATTAAGTGAACAATAAATACCAATAAACTAATAAACAAATTAATAAACTAAACCTCGGCTAAGAC
>SCDZ01001428.1:0-11740 GCA_004143845.1 Drosophila lacertosa
GGATGAAAGCTACAAATTTACTCAAAACCATTTTAGAAGTCTTTGAGTGCTACCTTAAGGTCTTCATACAGAGAAATAGAGAGAGAGAGAGAGAGAGAGAGAGTAATAGAGAGACTTGTATTGATTTCATATAGATCTTGTTTTTTTTTTGTTTTTAACGAGAGCAAAATGGAAAGATTTTAAGTACATAGTCTTTTAAGTAGTAGTAGGCAGCTGTACCTGGTATCGGTATTTTGTGTTGTCGAAGTTGTAGTTCTTGTTGTTGTATTGGTGGTGGTTGTTGTTGTAGTTGTAGTTAATGTCGTGTTTTCTTTACATTTACGACTAGTACATGCCTTTACCGTACGCTCTCTACATGACACGACCTGTACGCAACATCATTGATCATTTGAATATTAGACACGAATATCGTTTATCATTTATCGTTTATCGCAAATCGGTAGCGCATTGCCCAACACAATTGTGTGGCCGAAAAAAAACAACAACAAACAAAAAAAAAATGTTAAATTCATTGTTGCGAACTTCAGCACTTTCTTCTAATGTACTCTACAAGAATAGGACTTTAGCTCAAGCTCACAAAAGCCTCTCACAACTCACCCGGCAACAGTCGCCGGTCAACTTTCCTATGCTACGCTTTACGGGATTCAACCAATGCGGTTTGAGCATTTGGCAGGGGAATTCTTATATGACTAGCAAAAAAATGGGACTATATTCGGCGTGCCGAAGATGAAATACTCTTGCAGATGTACGCTTTATGTATATTTAAAAATAATTCTGTTCTCTTTTTGATAAATTTATTTTATATAGTGCATGAAAATAAAAAAAAAAATTGCATAGAAATTGCTTGTGATCAGATTATGCAGGTAAGTAGGGATCATATTAACACTTTTAACTGCCATGTTTTGTTGAAATATTTTTATAAAACAAAGGAGGCAGTAGCCTGACAAAAACGAGACATCGTACATGTGTATATATTTACACGATCGGAACTCCTTTTTCAAAACAAGAATATCATCTGCAAGCGATTCATAATATATGTATGTATATAGCATATATGTATATGTATATTAACTGTCGCATATGGGCACATTAGCGTCACAAAAGCTATAAAACAAACAATCATGCCCATGCAGCATTTGGTGTACTCTGTATCTCTATACAATTTGTTTGTGTTTGTGTGTACGTCTACGTTTGTATGCGCATACACATGTACATTAGTATGTGGGGCAACTTGACGTGTCCATTTTTTAGCAATGCGTTTTTATACATATGTACTGCTTAATGCGAAAAAAAACTTACCAAATGATAATAATAAATAAATTCTGAAATAGCGCAAAATTATTAAATATAAAATAAATAAAAATGAACTGTGTTTAACTTTGTTTATATCCAAGTTCTGAGTGTTATATATAATAATATATCAGTTGCTAAAAACTAATTTGAAATATTACAGCTACTTGTTTATTAACAGGTTAATTTTATTGGTTTTCAAATGGTTTTCAATACCAATAGGAAAACTCGATTTGAATATAAAACTGATGATTAATTTAACTGATAACTAATTTTATGCTTCTTTTTTTAAGCAATTTCCAATTGACCTTTCAAGTGTAGAAATTTTGAAATGGCGTAAACTATGTTTGGCAATAATTGTAGCTTTTTGATAGATGGGGTTTTTCACTATTCAAGCTTTTAAACTAATGACAAACTTTCCTATGTAGATATAGGGACTAGCGAGTAATGAATAACGAATAAAGAGTATTCGTTCGTTAACTAGACTACTCGTTACATTTGTTTACAACTTTTGTACAACAAAAAACATTATTTATTTTATAACTTATTTAAGTTAGCCAGCTAAGCCTGTCACAGCTCAAATAATTAATGAAAAATGCATTTACAAACTCTTTCTGCATACATATTTACGTATGTATGTTTGTGTATATTCAAATAAACAATAAGGAAAAACAAAATGATACAATAAAAAGAAATGCAAATACAGAGTTGTAACTTATTTCGTAACAGACAGATAAACATTTACAAGTACTTAAGCAATAAATAAATAGGCAATCAAATAAATTAATGTAATAATGGACAAGAGTGCTGACTAACGGACTAATGGCTAGAATAGTGAGGATCCATAAATATGCACGAATATGCGAATAATAAAATATATTGTATATATATATACATATATATATATATATTTGTGCATATATAATACATATTTATGCATGCTTGTGTACAAATGGGCTAAGATATTGGTCTTGGACATGTTTTGAGCGTGAATTGTCCATACATGAATAATTTAAAAGTAAACAAAATTATACAATAAAAAGCGCTTTAAATTAAATATTACAAAATAATCGTCGACAAAGAACATTGCAAGCGTATGTTTTAGTTTTTTTTTTTTGGAGGGGGCGTGGCCATGTGTGTGTATTGTGGTCTGTGAGCCTTAACGTTAACAAGTAGCCTTGTTATACAAATACATACACACTTATTGCTAATATTTTTTATAAATATATGCTGTAGGCTAACTAAATCATTGTGCGCTAAATATGCTATAACTAGAGTTCTAAAACAAAAGAAACGACGAGAAGTTGTACGAGCATCATCACCATCATCATCATATCATCATCATCATAATCATCATTCAAGTTCATCTTCATTCATCATTATCATATCATATTATATTATCAACGTGATCAACTGGCTGTGGAACAACTATTCACCGATGTACGTTCGTCATCAACATCCGAAATTACCTTCTTGAGGGCGGCGAGCACCTTATCGGGCATATGATCCTGCAGCATGACAGGTGATATGAGCACCTCATCGAAATCGGTTGAATCGGCCCATATCGCCTGATAGACCGGCTCACGACTCTTTAGCACATTTCTGTAATACAAGTAAGGGCAATTTGGTTTGTTTTTTGTTTTGGTTTTTTCTTTTGTTTTTTTTTTTTTTTCATGATGTTGGGTATTGTTATTCACATCAGTACATATGTCAGTTTATGCTAAGGTTGGTGTTAAATATGTTATGTATTTAAGGAAACATAAGTAGATTGAAATAATGCTAATAAATCGGTTATAGCAGATATTAGGTTATATATATATATATATGTATATATATTAGTGGTATTCTCGATGCAGTGGTTTATATTCATAACGCAAACTACAATTGAATATTCGACTAGAGCTAAATCGAAAGAGCGCAAAAGAGAGAAAGAGGGGGGAAAAGAGAGAGAGAGAGACAGAGAGAGAGAGAGAGAGAGGAAAGACAGACAGACAGACGAAACGAGAAAAAGGAGAAAGCGGTTGGATTTTTTTTTGGATAGTACGGGTATTCCCCTAAGGTCATCATGCAACTGCTAGGACTAAACAAATATCTAAAAAAAAAAACATGAAACAAAAACACTTCTTATTTATTAATTCTCTACTTTGATTGTTTCTAGTTTTGTTTTGTTTTTTTTTTTTCTCTTATCAACGAGAACGAGTTTTAAGGAATGCAGGGAAAAAATGGATGGAGGGGCCGGTATGGAAAAAACATGCTTCGCCTCATGCAATTGACAAACAATAAGAACTTCAGAAACTATCTAAAGCTAATATATAAAAAATATATATATGTAGAAAGAGAGAGAGAGAGAAAGAGCAAGTGTGAGAAAAAGAGAGAGAGAGAGAGAGAAGAACAAGAACTCGTTGGATTCGTTGGTTTTGCTTCTTTTTAACTGTTTTGTTTTTCTTATTTTTTTTTGCTTTCTGTAAATTAACCATCTGTGCAACGGGCCTACCTCCAACCACTGTCGTATTTTTGCCTGAAAATAGTTGTAAATAAATAAATTGACATACGAGTAATTAAATCGTTTTGCGTATTTTGGAAACAAAACAAAATTAAACCACTTTTGGGCCACGGAGGCGTATACAATATAATATAATATAAGACAAACAAATAACACATAAAATCGAACAACAAAAAATCGATTGATCAATCAGCTTTATGCCTAAAATTCTATTCCATTTAATATAGCGAGCAATTAATATTAGTCAAAAGTATTGCAGCTATTTATAAAATCTTTAATCTTGATTTCTTCACCTATAGTTCAATTATAAATGACAGTCTTATACGCTGTTCCCAAAAAGACAGCAAGAGTATATAAGTTTTGTTTAGGTCTGTTCTCTCCAGTCTTTTCTTTAAGAAAGTTGCACTGATTTTCAGGCAGTTACCACATATAAAAAAATGATTTAAATTTAAAACGGACAGACTGATTAAAATACTTTGCATGAGCAGAGTCTACAAATTGGTGCCACTGTGCGAAGCTTCATTCGCTGAGTCAGCCATGACTCAGACTCTGATGAAGTCAGTCTAAGCTCGATGACAACCCAGCTGATAAATTACCCAAACACACAAATGCTGTCAAGCGGATTTCGCAACAAAATAAAACCAAAGTTCAACTCAAAATGAACAAAAAAAAAAAAAAAAAACAAAATTATAATACGTGATTAGAGTTAAGATTAGTTCCCTGAGTGTTACAGTTACTCACTCATCAGGCTTGGGATGATGCCGCACAATGTGTATGATGCGGCCGGGCGGATATAAGGGCTGGTGTAATGTTAAAGCTATTGAGCTGTCCGTGGGATGTGCGCTGGTGGATCGTGCCGTGCCGCGTTCCTAAAATGCAAGTTAAAGCATTAAATATATATGTATGTAAATATATGTTTGATCTCACCTCCTGGTACTGATTGATGTGCGTGTCCTGGCCGGACATGTTCACCACAGAGGTCGGCTCAGGACCGCAGCCACAGCAGATGACCGAGCACGAAATGGTCTTCCACTGTAAGCAAATAGAAAGCTAAGTAACTTTATTTAAAGCTCTGAGCATAGCTGAAAATAACCTTGGGATCCACGCTGCGCTGGATGGCATTGATAAGATCGGCACGCAGTGCCTCCATTTGATTGAGGCCGATGCGCGGCACGACATCCTTGCCGAGGACGACGGACGTTATAAATGACTTGGAATACTCGACGGCTGGCATGCTGAGCAGTCCGCCTGGCGGCGAGTAGCTGAAACACTGAAGCGTCGGATGATCGGGCTTGAGCAGTATGGCCAAAATGGCCGCAGTGCCGGCGCCAAGGGAATGCCCAACAAGCACCAGATCAAAGGTGTGCGTCATCCGATCCGCGTTGCGCTGCAGAGCGCGCTCGATGAGATTCTCCTGCTGAAGCTTGTTGCGTATGTAAATGGCCGCCTGCACCATGCCCTTGTGGCCGAGCCAGTCGTCGCGCGGCGGTTGCAGTGGCAGGACCTCACCCTCCGCATTCAGGTCGGTCAATATGTCCTTCATGCTCAGCGTGCCACGTATGCTAATCACAATTTTCTTTTGCGTGTAGTCGACGGCCACAAAGAACGGCGTCTCGCCAACATCCACATGGTAGGTGGCGTACACAATATCTATGTCGCCCAACTGCAGGGTCTTCTTAAGGGCTGCATAGTTGCAGTAGCAGCAGTTATCCTGGATCACCTCACCATCGTCGCCGCTGCCGCAACAGCAGCCAAAGCATCTGGGAATATAAACAATCAAATGCATATATTAATCGAAAGCAATCTAGTTGGCAGTTGTTTACTATAAGAAACACTTTATCCCAATGGGAATGGCATTTTAGATAGCAGAGAAACAATAAATTAGTGAACCTTAATGCTATGAGAATCTCATAGAAGGGCGATATTTAATATATGCATGAACACAATGCGAATGGCATTTTCTATTACAAAGAAACAAGCAATGTGTGAGCCTTACTTTAGGCTATGAGAATCTCATGGACAGACGATAAAAGCAAGTAATTATTTAAGTAATATAAAGTGTGTGTAAAAGAAAATAAAGAATCACAGAGATGTTGAAAATAAACAGAATTGATGAATAGTATGAGAGAATGAGCTTGGTTAATAATATATAACAGAGTGTAATTAATAGTGTTAAGGACAAAGAACCAAAGTTTGTCCGACAAATGTGTAAGAATCAGAATTAGTTAAACCTGGCTTAGTTAAACACTCACTTAAGCTCCGGCACCAGATGCCACATTTTGCTGCGATTGATGATGACGTACATGGGCCAGCCGTAGGCGCCCTGAGCGAAGTACATGTAGTGTATGACCGTCTGAAAGAAGTCATAGTTTTTGGCATCGTTGAGTGCTAGGAACTGTGTGCGCTCGGTGATTGGCACGCCGCTGAGGAATTCATAGGTGCCATTTTTGCGCTGTCTAACGATCGCCTCGCGCTCCAGACGCTGAAATTTGCGCAACAGAACCAAGCCGGCGACCACGTCCGACGGCACCACATCGAGTTCCCGAAAAAAATCGCTCAGCAATCGCGCAATATCCGTAAACGAATTCCGATTACGCTCCGACGAGCCCATGCAACAAAACAGCAAACGACAGCGATGATCCCAGCTGTCCTGATATGCGCGCATCACTTTGCTAAAACGATTGTGAATCAGTCATTAGCTTATCGTATTAAGTATGAATAGGCATTATTATTATTTTATTATGCACTCACCGTTGCCGCCAGTTGCGATTCATGCTGTTGCTGCGCTTGTAGTTGAATCGCGATTCAGTCTCACGCATGGATCGCTGGTATTTCTTCATCTTCACCCAGGAGCGACCAGCTGCATCGAATGTGCACCAGATGGTCACCAGCGTGATGAACAGCAACGTCCAGTTGCATATGATAATAGCTGCAAAGAGTTATCAATTAGCAATTTTTTAGGGATAGTAGAAAGATTTGTGTCCCGACCAGGAAATGTCCTGGGAGCAGCTGGGAGGTCGTATCCAAAAAAAAAGCATGCAATAATCTCCAAATACTTTTCTAGAACACAATTGTTGGCTCAAGCTTTTAGTATAATCGGTTTAAAAAAAACCGATAATGATCGTTAATATCAAAACGATTTAATTGAAAAAGAAACTTGACTCATATTGGTTTTCTTCTTTGTATATGCTCTAAAATCCGGGAAACTGATAATAATCGACAATAGGAACATTGATTTGAATATGGTAAACAAAACTTAACAAAAAACATTTGTAATCTTTTGATTATTTAATCTCTGACAACAGGACTAAACGGATTTGTACGAATGCTGACCAAGATAATATAAGGCAAAAAATGATTTAAAAGAAACTTCCTTTTTGGCTGTTAAGTATATTGATTGTAAACTCAATCAATTACTTATATTATATCGTTTATCTAAATAAACTAGATCAGAAAATTTATTGGAACTTTAATGAAGTTAAATTTAAATTTGAAAACTTTAGAAACTTTTTCTTTTGACTAGTTTTTTGTTTAAGTTTCAGTTATGCAGCTATTTAACGTATATACTTACCTATAAAGATCTTTTTGGCCTCATCGATAGGCGCTTCCATGTAGTAATTGGACAGCCATATTGAGCCCAATATCAGCCATGAAATATCAAATAATATCACCACTAAATAAAAGAGATTGTTAGTGAGATATTGATAAATTGATCGAATATTAAACATACAGCTCTTGAGATATATCCATATATTGATCGATGTACGCGCCTCAGAGTCCAAAATGCTGCCGCGCATCGAGATCACACAAATGCCTATTTCTACGCATATTGAAACTGTTGAAAGCGTATAAGTTCAGTTAAATAGTTACAACTAACGAATGGTTTCTTTGAGCATACTCACAAAAAAGAATTAACAAGTAGCCTATTAGGTGATAGAATAATAGTTTAACACTTAAAACACTTGTGTTGTACTCAAACAAAACTAACGAGACGGCCACGAGAACAAAACTGAAATGAACACAAGTTAGTTTTAAGCTTTATTGCGGTCGGAACAATTCGAGCATATACCATATAAAGTGTATAGCCAAGAGAAAGGCTCCCGGCACAACCAGATCATCAGAGCCCACAGACCAGCGACGTCTGAAGACCACAAGTCCCGGCATCTGCAATATATGAATATGAATCGATATTAAAAGGATATTTCAGAGAAAGCATATCTCAGAGATTACTAAGCAAAACCATCTGTATAGGTTAAAAGCTAGGAAAATATATATTTTTAAATATTCCCCAAATTGCAGCAAAAACATCACACTAAATGGTTGAAAAGTTTTCCATATTGATTTTCACAATATTTATGTATAAAAAAAGGCATCCTTTTGACGGACGAGCAATAAGCAAATAATTTATTGCAGATGTAATAAAAAAAAAGTTAATTTCATTGCCCGTGCAAGGTCAACTTAATTTCGTTAGTTTTTTCGCTGTAAAATGCCGCTGGTAAAAGAATAAATGATTCTGTGTAAATAAGGTCGCAGTATTGTAAAAAATAAGTAAACGTCAATTTTAATTATGCAAGATGACATTTCGATTTTGTGAAATTCATAAAAAATGTTTTTTTTTCTCTGTGGAAATTCATATTTATGCACATCTGTTGGCATTTGGCTGCGATAATCGAATGTGATAAGCCAAAAATTAATAAGCTCATTTTTAACATGGAGATAACTGTGGCATTGTAAATGGTTAACGTATGTTATGATAGATAAATTGTAATTAATATTTTGATTTGTAATACACACAGCGTCAGCTTATAGGCATATTTATCAATTATCTTTTTTATTATTATTAAAGCATGTTTTAGTAACAGCTGTGCTATCTACTTTATTTAGGGCATTTTGTGTATGCGCTCATAATGAAGACATTTTAAGTCTTCGCCGACCTAAATGCAGCCCTAGCAAAGCTTTAAACTTAAATCCCGTCCAACCGTATGCGACTATCGTGTTCGCCATTTCCCAGTGTCAGTCAAAGTGGCAGTTAAACTTTTAAAATCGCTTTGTACATAGAGCTTGCAAACAGCAACACGTTGACAGCAACACCTCGACACAAGCTCGGCGTGCAACAAACAGCTCGGACAGCTTAAGGTTGCTGCTGCTGCAGTCTCTTGTAGCAAAGCGAAAATAAAATAGAAAATAGTAAATAAGAGTGCTTGACCAGAAACTACCCTGCAAACGCATGTCTATAAGTATAAGCATGACAAGCAGTAACAGTAGGAGAATGAGAATAAGTAAGTTTAGGCATAAGAATAAGTATAAGGTTAAGTTTAAATATAGGTATAAGAAGTCTTAATATAAGTTTATGTAGAAATATAAGTATAAGTATAAGTATAAGTATAAGTATAAGTATAAGTATAAGTATAAGTATAAGTATAAGTATAAGTATAAGTATAAGTATAAGTAAGTATAAGTATAAGTATAAGTATAAGTATAAGTATAAGTATAAGTATAAGTATAAGTATAAGTATAAGTATAAGTATAAGTATAAGTAGAATTAAAAGTAGAAGTACAAATAGAAAAAGTATTATAAGTGTACTACTGTGTATTAGTGGGAGTTTAAATATATATATATAAATCATTAGTATAAGTATTAAAAGTAGTATTGAAATAAGGCCTATAAATAGAAGAAGCAGTATTAGTATAAGTTGAAGTTGTAGGTATAATTAGGAGTAAAGGTATATATAAATGAAGTATAATCATAATCAGCAGTATAAGTGTGACTAAGGAAAATATATAAAATTAAGTATGAATATAGGCCTTTGTCTGTCTAAAAAAAAGTTTAGTATAATTAAATGTATAAGACAAATAACAAGTAAATCCATTTAGGGCAACTTCTAAACAGCCCTTTTAATCTATTAAAAGTTTACTGGGTATGGAAAATATGTAAAATAAACTTGCAAACACAATCGCCCAGAATGGTTATGGGCGAATAGGGGGATTTAGTATAAGTAACATATGCATATCAAGTTGCTTGATTTATACCAAACTAAGTGGAAATACGAATACGCCGCTGTCTCTAGATATGGGCAAGTTTAAATAAGTCGAGGAGGATGTCTCTATCGAAGAACAAACAAAGGAATACCAAGAACAGCAGCTTACAATCACTTAAAATTTTCCATTTACATATGTATATATGAATATATTAAATATGAAACTGTATCGTATCTGAATACATTTGCAGAGCTTCCATTTAAGTTTGTATGGGAAAATTTAGTCATGTGTGATAACTATTTGTGACTATGACTAAAATACACAGCTATATTAATAGATCGAAAGGCGGACCTTGAACGCTGATTGTTTTTATAATGCCTAAACAGTCGAAACATGTGTAAAATAGACTAGAAACTAAAACAAACAAAAAAAAAACCGATTCGTATCAGATTGCCTTTAATAGATTTACGACGCTATATAAACATTTGAATAAGTAAATATTTTTAACTTGTACTATACTTAGTTTGTAATCATTTCGCCACAGTTCTGTCAAATTATAAATATATATATATGTATTTCACTCATTCTAGAAACATGCAAAATACTTAAAATGAACTTTTAGCCGTCAAATATGTGAGTAATAGTGTTTTTTTTACAAATAACTGCACACTCAACTGCGAGTAAAATTTTCTTGGCCTCTTTTCGCAATTTCCTCTTGACGCCAACAACTTCATTGACGTCCTGCGAAACTTTATCCAAGCTGTTGGCTTGTCAATGAAATGTTGCCAATTGAAATGTCATTTGACTACATGTCAACTTGTTAACGTTTCAACTTTGTCAGGATAATTGTGAAATCTGTTGCTCATCGATTATTTGTAAATTCCTTTCTTGACACATGTTATATTTTTCTCCAATTTCCAGAATTATTTTCTTATACAATTTGACGATTTGGCGAAAGTCTGTCATAATAATATAATAAATATAATTGTTCATTTTGGTAGGTATTTTAAATAGTCGCTAAATTGTATTTTTTATTAGATATAAACATTTTATATTTTTATATATTATTTAAATGCCCAAAAATAATCTTTAATATTATTTAAAAACTTAGTTTAATGGTATTTAGGCAAATTAATTTTAATTATGCAAAAAGTAAATTTCATTAACTATCTCAAATGCCCAATTTGTATATGTTTAAAAAAATTACGTAAATACCTTAACTCGACATCCAATCAAAAATTTTTGGGCTTGGAATAATTTCGTACACAAATGTTTACCTTATAAGCACTGCTAAACAAGGCGCTAAAATCAAGTTCAAGTTCAAGTTCATATAGCAATCACTGAAAATATTAATTAAAACATATCGAAAATATTTTCACTGGCCAAATAAAACTTGTGGCCCTTATCGGGCTATACACAAACTATTTGAAAATTTAACCCACTAAAGCGTCGCGTCCATTCGGAATAAAAAAGTTATAGCAAAAATAAATACCGTGGAACTAGAGCAGCTGGTCGGGTCTGACATTGTCCCCGATAAATGTCCCTACTGTCTGCAGCTGGTCTGGTTCGAAACTTATGATTTTACAGTCAGTAATGCCCGCGAGTTGTGCAAATTGTGGCCAATGAGCCATTGCCATGGCCATGGCCATGGTTGTGGCCAGGGCCATTGTCATTGCCATTAGCCCTGACTGGGCGTAGGGCTTGATAGAGTTCGCAATTTGGAATTAAGCGACGCAATTTATGGCAATTACACGCACATGTATATACATTTTAAAAATAAATGCTAATGATGATTCAAATCAAAGTACAATTCGTGCCGTTTTCTTTTTATTCATCAGCGAACGTCTCAGTTTAAATAATTAAAACCGTGACTAGATTTTGTACAACACTTGCACTTGATTCAAGTCCATTCTTGGGCTTTTCCTTCAAGTGTACGCACATCCATATATATATATATATATATATATA
>SCDZ01001430.1:0-17222 GCA_004143845.1 Drosophila lacertosa
CGGTTGAACAAAACTTAATCGAAGTGTCTGCTTATTTTATCTGGTTGTTGGTTTGGATAATACTTTATTGTATTATAATTATTAATAAATACAAAACTTTCCTTATATTTTTCATCAATTTCTTAATTTAACATAACATAATTTCGGTTATATTCAAATTTAACATCTGTTTAACAAATGTATTTCGATCTGATTCATTTCCTGTCTTTTGTTATAGCTTAACATAACATTAATTTCCAGTCATTATTTAAACTAAACAGTATTTCTCTCCATAAAAATGATTTTTTTCCATTTTAAATTTTAGAGGCGCTTCTTGCTTTACTCACAATTGTCTTCTGTATCATCAGATCGACTCTTTTACTTTTAATAGTTCAACGAACGCATTTCTTGCCAAATCTCGTTTTGTTCATGAATTTCGCATTTCGTCTAGTACCATAATTCTCTATTACCATTTCTATATCATTTGACACTCTCAGGCTCTTGCTGCACTCCTTGTAACGCTCACACGCAAACTCTGGACCTACATAGCCCCCCCAATGCAGTCACTGCGCAGATAACAACATGGTACGGCTGTAGCTTTGTGAATAATTTCACTAAGCTCTTTGGTATGAGTGCATCAGTCTGCGATCTCTCGTGCCTATGAGTGCCTCAGTCGGCGATCTCTTGTACTCGATCTGCGTCCACTTCATCAGGCATAGCTCGCAATTGTTTATGTGCATACTTATACGTTCATTTACTCGTCAACGAGTTCAACATGAATCGGTCACCATCAAGCCTTTCTGTTATCACAAATGGTCCTTTAAATTTCGGATCCAGCTTTATTTGGTGCCAGTCTTCGCATTTGAGCAAGACATATCGCCTACAATGTATCTTACAATCTTTGATTTGTTTTTATCAAATTGTTGCTGGGCTCACCCATTTGGTACAGAATTCCCTTTGGTGACAGCAAACATGTCCACCCGCTTGCCTGACGATAATGTGCCCATCGTGCATGTGGTAGCTGTATGGCCCTGCTGGCCACATTTGTAGCAGATCACTGCTGACATGTCCCTCTTCATCATGCTGCGTGTTGAGCTACTGTTTGAAGCACTTGACTCTCCAGCTTTTCTGCTTCGGCATTCTGCAATCTTGTGACCAGGTTTGCCACAAGAGTGACACTTCATGTGCCTTGGCAATTGTTGCTTCTTCCGTTCTTGGCCACTTGGCACGCAACTGTTGGTGCAGTTTACTTCATGTTTAAATGTTTGTTGTGAATGTTAGATGTTGCAGCCGTTTGTCTATTTGCACATCGTGTGCCAGCACGACCGATATTTTTTCCTTCCAATTTCATTGTCTACTGGCGTACACAGCCAACATTCGTTTGGCGTTAGGTGACTACTTTAAATTTTTAACAAGGTGGCTGCCGTCGTCTCTACGGCTTCAGATTGTTGGATGAACCATTTTTGGATTTCTGGCCACTTCATTTTACTGCAGCAGATTTGAGAGCCACTGGAATGCTCCTTCTTGCAAAGAGTTACTAAGCGCCGTAATAAGATCAGTTCCTTTTAGCATGTTTTCTGACAGCAGCATCTGAGTTTACACTGTCTCTATGTCTCTAGTCTAAGTCTCTATGGAATTAATTATGTCCAGATTTTTTTTGCCCTTACATTGAGACACGCCATTGAATTTTATAATGGAATACTCTCTCTCTCTCTATTCTCCTTTGTATCTTTCTTTCCTCAATTCTTATTTTAACAAAAATAAAGTTTTCGTTATAATCAAATTTAACATATATTTAACTGATCTACGACCAGCCTTCTTGACATTAACACGATATATTTATACCTATGTAACACGCAAAAGTAGAACGGGTAATTTCGTGGAAACCATACATATTTTTTTCAACTGTTTGTAATTGCCATAGTCTATCGATACTAATAGTAAGTAAAGTGCGAAGCTTGTGAATGTTTACATGTACTACATGTGTCCATCGTGAGGATAGAAATGTTTGTAATGGCCACTTTTTCTTACCTGTGTAATACTATACTGTGAAATTCAAAATATTTTTGCATTTAAACTTTTGTTAGTATGTTCAGGCTTAATAGATCTAAATTTTCTCATTAGGAAACTATGGGTGGAGAAAAAAATAGAGCAAAATAAATATGCATTGTATCAGACCTTTTTCCCCAACATTGTCAAACGTTTAAGGAAAGACGTTACAAATCATATTTCAATAACTTGCAATAAAGGGAATGACATGCAAGGAACAATTGATCAATAGCATTTAGCTGCAATAATTGTTCAAAAATTTAATTAGATCTAAATTAAAAAACAAAGAAGCTTCATGCTTAATGTTTCAGGCATATATTGTGTTTTTATTCATTTAATTAAAGTTAAAATGAATGCCTGATTAAAAATTCAGGTGCACTACTTTTCCTCTGGTTTACTGAACACAAAAGTCAAGTTACATTTGCCACAGTAATGACGATCCTCGTGGGCAGCCATGAAGACACCAGCACCACAATTCTCTCCGGGACATTCACGTCTCAAACGATGGATTTTTCCATTCTCGTCAACCTATTTAATTAAATCGAAAAAATGTATATATAAAATTCTGAATTTAAATCAACACTTGAAAACCTAGTAAGCAAGTCAAAAAGCTCAAGACCAAGACTCAAGAATTCCATTAACAGATCGAAATATTTATATTCGATATATTGAAGATGTACCTTGTAATATTTAAGAACAGCTAGCTTAACCTTCTTCCTCTTGTGCTTAATTTTCTTGGGAGTGGAATAGTTCTTCTTCTTGCGCTTTTTGGCACCACCACGCAGTCGAAGCACCAAGTGCAAAGTTGACTCTTTTTGTATATTGTAATCAGAAAGAGTACGACCATCTTCCAATTGCTTGCCAGCAAAGATTAAACGTTGTTGATCTGGAGGAATTCCTTCTTTGTCCTGAATCTTGGCTTTGACATTTTCGATGGTGTCCGATGGTTCGACCTCAAGAGTAATGGTCTTACCCGTAAGGGTTTTTACAAAGATTTGCATCGTACACTTCCTTGGCCAACTGAAATATTCCGAAAATAAAATAATTCAATGTATTAAAAACAGAAAAGTTATAATGTAAAATTTAGCATTTAATTTGAAATAAACTATTGTTTTTATATTTTATTTAATTTTTTATTGAAAACCTTGATTACAAATCAGTCACCAAATATGAGTCAAACAAGTAGAACAGCATTCACAACTCCGTCGTTTTCTGGATTGTTTGTAACTTGTGCATATTTACCCCAAACAACTTTACCGGTTTGCGTAACAAGGCCCAGTTCGGAGATATTTACTTCTATAACCGTACCTTTAGTGATTACACCTAAGGAGGTAAACATTGGGGAGCTGGGATTTTTTTTGACACCAATGATTGGTAAGTGGAAAGTTGCTTTTAATTCTGGGTGAGTTACATGCGCCTTTTTCATTCGTAGCGCCATCGGCCTAATAAAGCGTTCAAATTTAGGTGGTTTACGGGTGAAGTTTTCTCCAACAAATGTAACTTTTGTCACCATGCGCTTCCAAGCTTTCCGTTTGGTCTTTCCCGTTTTTAAAACTTTGAATACTTCAGCATCAGATTGAGCACGTACTTTTGGTATAGGTACATCCCACTTTCCAGCCTTCTCTTTACGTTTCTGTTTAATCATATTTGACAGAATCTTTGCGCTTGACTGAATTCCTCGATCAAGTAGATAATGTGGTACGGCTCCATCCTCAACTTTGTCTTCTTGTTTCTTGACCTTCTTCTCTTCGTGCGCTTGAATCTTTTTCTTTATTTGAATTTTTTCATTGCGCCGCTCCTTATTAAACAACTTTGCTTTAATGCCCCGCAATTTTTGTGCTTTACGTGCAATGTCTTTCGGAAGTCGCGCTTCCTTTTTGCGTTTTCGTTCTTCATAGTCGAGTCGTCGACCATACAATTTTCTATGGCGCTCCATATACTCATTTTGCGGCATGTTGTATGTTTCTGCTGTAGACCTGCAACATTAATATGTTAATTAGGTAATGAAATTTGCAAATTATGTGCACTGTGAATTTTCAAAAGTAAATATATTTAATATATGTACGTATGTATGCAATACATAGTGTATATTCTGATAATTCACATGTGACATATGGACCATATTCCACTTACCTTCCTTATTTTTTCTTTATTTATTTAAAACGAACTACGAACAACTCACGTACAAATGTGATTATAAATATATCATATGTTTATCACAGTGTGCACATTTTCCGCACGCTTAGCATTTATTTATTAATTTATGCAGAAAAAAATCCAATCAGCACAATTTCAATAATACATTATTGTATATTTATATGATATTCGAGCTTAAAAGTCATTGACGCATTGTCAATATAAAACTAACATCTCCAAATATTTTTATATTTTAATCTAGTATTATTTCTCATAGCTTTTCAATTGTATATAAAATCTTAAATTAAAATTTCTAACTTGTACACATAATAAAATTTTTCTTAAATAGACCCACCTTAGTCTGCCGAACGTACAATAGGAAAGAACGAAATTCTCATAAACGTGGTACAAGCCGGAAATGAAGTGAAAACATAAGGATGCTTAACGTATTATCGAATACCTTCTAAGAAACAAACCCGTTATGTTTCATTATTTTCTAATACAATGGAATGGAACAAGAATGTAAAATTATTCGTTCAACATTTAATTTTAGTTTGACTGAATGGTCGAAGTGCAACTGTCGAACTTGGTTATTGATTATTTCAAATTCATTATTCGTTTTCCAAATTTGTACAAACCAAATTATTTTTGTCTGTCCTTTTTTAAAAAAAGTTGTTAATCGATTTTATTTAAATTGTTATTTTGTATACTGGAATTGTCCCAGAGAATGCATAATCTATGTATAATTTTTCTGCCTGAGCAAGGCTTGGCACATCTCTGTAAAACATAATCTTCTACTGTGCGTCCATACTGTAGATTAAATTAAAACAGTGTCAAAGATATAGGCCAAGTTTGTAAACTAAAAAAAACATTTCCGATGAGTATTCACAGCGCACCACTATTACAGACGCGAAGGATGATGGATAGCAAGGGTACACTGTTTTATTGAAATATTTAAAGCTTATCGATCTTTCAATTAAAAGTGTAATTTTTTATGGAAATATTAAAGGCTGATTGAAGATACTTCCGATATGTCCACAAAGCCTTTTATAATATAAATTCATTAAAAAATCAATGTACAATTTGGTCCAAAACAATGGGGTTTTATTCCAAATTATTTGCTTTTTGAATGGGTATAAAGAATATTACCTCTGCATCACAGCGACTCTGAATGTGACTGTGAATGTGACAACTAACATAATAAAGCTACCGCTTTAAGGGTTTTATGCTATTGGTAAGTGTTTAAATTCTTCAATAAAAATATATCACCATTTAGAGCTGTTTAGCTAATAAGCTTTTTAATTAGATGTTGCAATTAGTACAATAATTATATTTCGAAATTACGTATATTTTGTCGCAGCGATGCGCGAAAATTGACAATGCAGAAGGGCATGACCACCGAAAACGGTCAATGCTTCGATCAAATCGAGAGAGAGAGAGCGATAAGGTAGTTGAGAGAGCGTGGGCAGCTAGGCCGTAATTACAACAACTTAAGCTTAGCCTAAAGCAACTAGAATAAGTCCAGTAGAATAGGTACAGAGCAAACAAATTATGCAATAAAAGTGCGTTACGTTAAGGTGCACCATTTCTTAATAATAAGTTCAGATGGCGGACAACTTTGCTATGCTCGTAATATTAGGAGGTTTTCAAGGAATTTGTACAGGAAAGAAGAGAAAAGTTTGATATAGTGGGAGCAATGATAGATTTGGAAAAAAAAATGACAGTGGAATAAGTTGAAAAAAGTTTGCAAAGAGGTCCGAAGAAGCGGAACCATTGCGTGGTTTTTCAGTCCCAAAAGAGAAAGAGAAAGACAGACCAGAAGAAGTCTTTTTTTTTAAGTTTGGCAGTCTTCTAATAAACCATGGGGTTTTAAGGAGGAGTGCTATTTGGAATACACACATCTAAGAGTGAATTCAAAGTTTTATAAAAAAGTTAAGTGCAATATTTATGTCAACCACGTCATACAGAATTGACCATTCTATTATTTCTTCTACGGAAGGAACGGCCATTTAGAAGATTTTCAATCACATAAAGTAATTTCTAACGTAGTGTGATACATATCTTCGGGGACAGACAGAGGAGAGGTCCTAAAGTCATTTACATTAAGGTGATCGTCGATATAGATAAGGTCAAGATTTCTATTGGACAGATTTGAAATCGAATTAATCTGAAACAACGAAAGTTTAAGCATGCCATCTAAAAAGTCATGCTGGGCTGAAGTAATAACGTTATTTGTGGAGGCGAAAGATGACCACGAAATGCTTAAGATGTTAAAATAACCCAATACAACGAATAGGTCATTATCAGGGACATGAGTGGAAACTTCATTTATGCAGAATAGGTACTTCATTAAAGTTTCAATGTAAGAAGAAGGAGGGATATACTAACAAGTGAAATACAACGAGCAAGATGCGAGAAATTTTTACAAAAGAGATAATCTCAGCATTTGTACTCGTTGTAAGTTGAACAATTTTCGACTCAAGCGAGGTTTTAACAGCAATTAAAACCCCACCACCTCTACAAGGCGGTCGATGTTGTCTATATATAGAGTAGGAATTTGAAAGCACTACACAATCAGATATTGTTGAATTTAACCAAGTTTCGGAGAATGCGACAATATCTGATTGAAAAGAAATGCTATTCAAATAATGTTTTTTCATTAGGGGAGAAGCCCTCTTACATTCTGATACGTTCAGAAGATATCAGAAGTGATTAGTTTTTTGGTGCACAGTTCGAGGCATGTAAGTAAGTTTCCAGACGGATGACAGGCAACTGCTGATTTCGGCTTTTAGGCTTAAACTCGTATGAAATCATCTGATCTGGCCAACATTTAGGATCACAAGAAATTGAGAACGAGTTTCGAGGAACATTAATTTTTAAATAAGAATTTTTCGGGGAGTGGAGAAATTAAACTTTGTAACTGTGACTATAGCAGTAGATTTGCTGGCAATAAATGCAGCCACGGGTTCGCTAGATGTGTCTGAGGGAAGTCTAGTCCCAAAAACTTGCTTGCGAGGCCCAACCCCATCTAATAAAGGCACAGGAGGGGTAGAGGTAGAAGTGCTCCTAGTAGTTTGAGCTTGCGTTCGAAAAGATTTCATTCTGCGGCTACTAATACACGGATGCATTTATTGTTGATCGGTACGGATACAACAACAGGCACGATTTGTAGTGTATACAAAATAGGGTGGGTTTTTTGTAAGCGTTGAGGTACGATTACGAACAAAATTTCGAGCTACAACCTACGCTTTGGAGGAGTTTCAAATTTAAAATTACTAAGCAGCTCAACACTGGAATCACAATCAGATGTGCACTTTGAAACAATTTACGGTCACAAAGGAGGATCGACGTACACAAATAATAAAAATAATAACTTTGTATTGCTTTTATATATAAATTTCACATAATAGGGTAGGTAATTATACTTAAATCAAAGTAAAAATTTTGGCGATAAAAAAACAGATCTCACGCGCTTAAGCTGTGAAATCTCCCTTTTTATAATTGTGCATCTATGTTTGTAGTAATCCACAAATGTGAAAAGTTTGTGGCAGTCCTGAATTCGGTCCAGCATGCTTACCTTTTCCAATCTTTTTCAGAATTCATTTCAGAGTCTTTATTGTAAAGTTGGGTATTTATAAATTAAAAATATTGAAAGCTGTGGTAGAATTTTCATGTTGGTAGTCATTAAGCAGAGGTTCCAAATCAGGAAAGCCAATTTCGGATTAGTAATATTATCGGATATGTGTTCTTGAAGAGGATTTTAAATTGAAAGTATAGCAATTAAAAACATCAAAAATCTGTTTATTGCTCTGTTTAAGGCAACGCTTGACATAACGTAAGTTCTGATTTCTCTCTATCACACGGCACAAGTATTTGAACTAACCGCCGATCTACCCAGCCGCAGTCTCCAACAGATAGAAGCTCCCTCCAAGGCTATTATTACAACTTATGCAAGCGGTGGAATTTTAGGATCAACCCTCTTAAAAGAACTAACTTACTTCACGCTAAAGAGGCTAATAATGCATACCTCAGCAATCCAGTTGGAAGGAGTTACCCTCGAGCGGCTGTCACAAGCCAAATATCTTGGCATCACGCTGGACAAGCGTCTAACCAGATAGGAAGACATACAAGCTGTTATAGCGATAAATTGGAGAGGCACTCCAGCTTGATCGCAAGAGCCCTATTACCTGCTAGACCATTAAGAATATCCTCCTTAAAATAACTCGTCATAGTGAGCTATGGGATTAGGTTCATTGCAATTTTAAAGTGTGATGTTATGGTACTGTTTTCTTTTCTTTGTACGGAATCTACACTTAATAATAATAAAAAATAAACAAAAAAAATCCAGAATATCTAACTCGCATTGTACTGTTATGCATCTGAAACGTTAACTTTTCACAATACACTTCACAATTAATATAATTATATAGAAACTAATACCCGTCTCTAAAGGCAAGAATTATACGTCGATTGATAGACAGCGAAGGCAAATACGATCGCAACAAAGAAATAAGATTCAACACCGGTGTCAGACGCGACCAACAAACATGACCCCTACTGCGAAGGTAACTAGAGACGTCGGAGGGGAAGCGCAGGGAGAGATATATTTGCTAAAGAACACAATATTTGTGGACAACTTCCGTGCATTATAACGAACGTTCGACACCAAAGGAAAGAGATAGCAAGGAAAAGAGCAACAGATATATGTGGGTAAGTTAATCTTCAGCTTGCCTGCTATAGAGTAGTTGCTTGAAATGTTTTATTTTAACATTCTAACTTTCATGGCTAAAAGATGCGTTCGGTCTTAATATCTAATATCTTTTCCCGGAATATCACACGGTTCCCGATGGGAATACTGAATACCACTAGAAACTTCTAACAGCACATCGACATTTTGGCAATACGTTCTAACGCCAACCGACACCGCCAAAGACATTATCTTAACCGCTACGCCGTACGATTAACAAGCACGCAACAACATACCGAGACAACGATAGCAATGGTCCCATAGATACCACATATTCTAAAAACTGAGTTCAGTGAGAATGCTCAAAATATTAATGGCATTGGCATTTTCAGGTGCTGATACCTCTTCCCAGCGTCTCCGCATTGGGTACACCTGAGCACCCAGCGCATACGACAGGAACTTGTTTTCTGTGCCATGGGCAGAGAACTGGTTAAATGCGATCCAAACATGGCAAGGCTGACAGATCCCTCAAACGAAGACAAGACTCTGCTTTACAAATTATTCAAAAAAATAAGACAGAAAGTTGCACCTATTTTTGAATAGAATTGTTGATCCAATTGCTAAATATCAGTTGTTTGGTATTGTACGTTTACTATTATTCCAAAGCTTTTGATCTCCTGTCAAATCAAATAAAATATTAAAAGCAAATATACGTTACATTTACGGGTCTGACTACCACAAAAACGGGGATATCCACCAATCCTCTGATGGTGAGTTTTCACAAAAACAACAAGAAAAACATGGGCTTTGAATATTTTAGTTCACATAAAACGACAATTTTAAAGGAAATCAGGGTGCCGATTTTCAGCATTGTTTTCTTCAAGATAGGTGCCATTTATTCTGTTTTGATTTAACGAAGCGTTGTCTATGTAAAAGAAGAAACGTAATCGTGTGTGTCCAAACCAAACGGACTTTTTCAAGCCACTTTTGTATTTTATACGACTGAAGAACTTTCGTTCTGGGGTAGAAATAGGGAGATGTAGGAAATATAAGAACAGTTCGAAATTATGATGCAACCAAACAAATAACCGTAAATAGCCTGTGGTATGAGGATTCTCAGAGCCATATAGGTAAGTGTGCGATATGACGCACAAAAACGATTGAACTTAATTGAAATTTTAGCGCATTTTTCTTAATATGAATATATCCATTGAAATTCCAACATCTTATAATCCTCACATTCAGCTTTGCTATAAAAAAAAATCATTTATTTGGCTCATTTGTAAGCCCTGCGCTGAATTGGTTCTTACCAAGGAAGGGTTGGGTTTATCGTTGCGTTTCTGGCACCTTAAATTGTTTAGCCCATGAAATGCGTGTGTACGGACTTTCAACATTACAAAATAATTTTGTCGCTGACACAACTATATACATTAAAAAGTAAGGCTATATTGATCTATTGATTCGGACTTTGTAAAACGATAGATTTACCTTAACGCTGCATCTGAACTATAAGCCACAGGTATAAGAGTAATGTTATAGTTAGTTATTTTGGAGAGTATTCGTAGACCAATTCAATAAAAGTACAAATTATCGACAGTTAATTTTACTGGCTTTTTTTGACAGTATGCGTGTTAACAATTAATGTGTGACTGAACGTATGCGTGTACATGTGGAGTGATGGCCTTCGTGTGAGTTGCGAGTTTTAAACAATACGCGTCTGTTTTGCTTTGCATTGCTATTGCTGATTATAGGGATAATTAATATCGCAAGTCAAATTATTTTTACAAAAAAAATCTAAAACTAATAAATCATTTAAAATTTAAAATTATTAATATAAAAATTTTATGTAATCTCATCGCCATACAAAGCAATACCCTGAATGAAAAACATTTATTCAATTTGTCACGATTGTATGTCTCCTGATTACTAGAAAACAATTATCTTATGGACATAATTAGATAGCGTGTTCTTTAGACATTAACAATTTTTAGTTCTTCTAAAATATTGATAAGCTAGATATTTCTAAAAAAATAAAGTAAGTTTTGAATTTGAATGATTAGATTTATTACATAATATCAGTTCGGTGCTTTCCGTTGTCAATAGGATCAGAAATTTTAATTGTAGAGTTGTTTTAGAAAAGACGCTTATTATATATTTAGATGTTTTGAACAAAAAATGCTATGCCTTAAACAGAATTAAAAGTTTTGTTAGTCATGGATACAAAAGGTATTGATTTGCAGTTCATTAATTTTTAAAATGTTTGGCTTACTAACATCTGATAATATCTTCTTTGATTGCTGCAATTACGTCATTAACTATATTAAAAAGCGCAGTTCGGAATTTTGGTGGCTTAAGTTTTTATAGTCTTTGAGATAATCTGAAAAACAAATTGATCTGCGAACCTTGCAAGACAGCCTCAAACTCTCTAGCACTTGCAAGTGCTTTTTTGCTCATACAGAAAGACGGGCAGGACTAGATAGACACGTCTATTATGCTGATCAAATTTAAATATCAGAAATGCCACATGTATGCAGACGAAAGAACCTTCTGGGCTAATTTAGGTTGTCGAAGGTCACGACATCGCCAACCCATATTATTGTATATTGATAGAGCTTAAGCCAGAAGACAATTGGTCATAGCTATTTTAGTTGTTTCCATCACAATGTGGCGCCTTAATGACCGAGTTGTGGGAGCCTTAAAAAAAGATGGCAGCGCCCTGCAGAACCGACGCACAGTGAGTCATATCGGGACAATGAACCGCATCTGATGACAACCTTCTCGCCCTGGCAAAAATAATTAATAATAAAAATATACATGATTGCAATGGACATTATGGCAAATAAATTATTATATAACGTCTAAGCTGTACATAATGAATTTAAAGGTTATCGGATATGTAAGATATTACCCAAATTTTAAAAAAATACAATAAAATTATTACAAACAAAAATATCTTATATTTGTGTACTCTTACTAAAAAGCTCAAACATTTTTTTTTCATTATTAAATGCTTAGTTCAAAAGTGTAAGCTAAGTACTGAAAAACAGAAATTTGTGTCGCAAAAATTGTGAAATTGATAAACAGACGAGGCAAGGGCGATCGTCCAAAAACCGTTTGCAACGCGTAACTAGCACTGTTCAGTTATATTCAAAAATCGCTATTTTCCCGATGCGATGTCAGGCCTATGACATCGACTTACAGAATGTTTTGTGTAATCTTAACTTTCTTTATAGAAATCTGAATTAGGTTCTCAATAAATAACGTTTATTCATTAAATTCTAAATTATATAATTACAAAAAATAATACGTTCTAATGCAAGGTTGTATGTGACCTTTGAAATTCGACCAAGTTAGACTGAGAAGTTGAAACGTCAGGTTGCCCTTGACCTGTTGCTATCATTGTCTCCATTCGTTGGCTAGTGTCGCGCACAACTCCACTGAAATCGGGCAGGTCTGGAAGATCTAAAGCCAGATGTGCTGAAAATCTTTTGTAGACAGAATTTTTGACGCTTTCCTTCTTCGTTTTTTTTCTACTTTGTTCAAACTTTAGCTGTTGTTTTAGAAAAATTGACGTCTTCATCATTTCATGTATATTGTAAAAAGTATCTTTAGACATTTCTATTGATTTAAGTGCTTGAACACCATATTCCATGTCATAGCAGTGTCCTTGCAAGCTGCTCTGTAAACTAAGAACCTCAGTTCGTTTCTCCAAAATTGCAGGTAGTACTTTTCGAATGTGTTCCTAAAATACATAAAGCATACATTATTAATTCCCACAGGTATTGAGAAAAACTGTAAAAAAATACCTGAATTCGAAAAAAAGCTAAAGAAGGGTCATTCGCAAATATGTGTATATTTTCAGAAATTTTATCAGAGGCTGTGATTAAATTAAAAACTTTTTATATATGTTTGGAGATAGATCTATATCATATTTACTTTTTTTGCCTTTGAAGTTTAGATCTGATCCTTGTGTCATTCCGATTTTTTCTTTACCTCTTTTTGTTTAGTTTTTCCGGCACAGAAAGTTTTCGACTATGCTAAAATAAAAACAAACAACATTGCATTCATGTGAAACTGTTCGCAGAATACTGGTTAGGCTTACAGTTTTTTTTAAAGCTTTAAATAATCATTTTCAACATTGAATATACTAAGCTGCCAAGGATGAAGCTGGATTAAAATGAAGACATAAGAGTGGTAAAGAAGTATGAAATTATCTTGCACGATTTTAAGTAGTCAGATGTCTTTCTGTTAATTTAACTAACTCTACTTTTTAATCTGATAGTGAAATCGATAAGTGCGTCCCTGGGCGTAAGCAGAAATCTCAGAACAATATTAAAATATTTCACTATTTCGAAACAATTTAACAATAAAAGCCGTGGGTATGAAAAAAATGCACATATATTGTTGGTATAAGTAGAGTTGTACCATCAGTGAGTAAACAAATGTGTGTGTCAAACAAACATCGATCATTAGTGTGTCAAGTTAGCATCGGTCATTTAATAAATATTTTACATACGGATTAGATTAAGCTGCCACATGGGTAGTAGTGCGCTAGTCAAATAATAAAAATAATTGAATAATTGAAAAAAAAAAATAAATAAATATTTGGCAGAATATCGTAGTGGAGCCATAGAACACTTAGATTTACTTTAAATTATGCTCGTACGTAATTATTTCATCAACTAAACGTTGATGAATCTTTTATTATATATTCAATTAGCTTACATTAGAGCTTTAATTCTTTTATTAAATATTTTCGCCCCTACAAAGTATAATAAATCTTTTATTTATTTGGTTTAATTAGTCAATCAAACTCATATTCGACCTAAACCATTAAATGGAGTTAATTAATTACATTAAGGTATTTGAGGTATTCATTTATTAAAATTGCTTGTGAAATAATTCAAATTAACAAAACAAAATAACAGACAGTTGAATCCAAGCGGATCGTATTTTTTATTTTATTTTTTATTTACACGGATATACGATTTATTAGGATTTCCATTTGGCGGGAATAAAAATTGAAAAATTAAAAATTTCTAATTAACGGAGCTTTTATAATTGTGATGATATTTGACTCTATTAAAAGTAAAAACATAAGTACATCCATATGTACACATACTTAAGCAAAATTAAACAATGACGCACATTATAAAATCAATTAAATCAAGCTTAAATATGTATGTAATTTTTGTTTGTTTGGTGTTTTTTTTTTCAATTTTACTTACTGAACATATATAATTGTCAAAGAAACATTTTTGGAAATGATTTGATGAAAATTAAAGAAACAGATTAGGTATTAATGATCTGGCTTGTAAATTCGTTAAAGTTTCATCTGCATTGGCGTCATCATCCTCGTGACTTTCATCATTGTTTGGCAAAACTTCTTCCAAAATGTCGCTACCAGACAACATTGTGGATACATCCACTTGACTGTCATCACTTACGTAATCCTTAAAAATGACGACGTTTTCAGAGTTCGCAGATATAGTTGCCCACATATAATCTACACATGCCAGAAAAACTATGCGTACAAACATGTTCGGCAAGTTTGTCTTTAAAAGAAAAAAATACATAGAAAATCCTTTGTTTTACAGCAAGATGTATATTTAATAGACTTTATTTTGATGTAACTTCTAGCTTTTTAGCACATAAACTTTTAATAATATAAAACAAAATGTACAAAATGGAATATTTTCATTCAGAAAAAGTATGCGTACAAAAGCTAAGCATGTCAAATTAACGGTGTTTGAAGCTTTATAAATGCTGTTTTTCATCATCATTAATCTTGTTTCAACACAACAAAATTACGATGGAAAAAAAACAAAAGAAATTGATCTTGAACTGAGGAAACTCATAGTAAAACTGAGTGATGAGGGCAAAACTTCGGGAAATTGGTGTCACTATTGGTAGAACACACTCCTCTGTACAAAGAGTCCTTAAAAATTTCAATTCATCAGGTTACTGTGAGTCAAAACCCCGATATGGTAGGCCACCAAAGCTCACTAAGCGGGAGAAGAGAAGCATTCGGAAGACAATTAAAATAAATCCAAGGATACCAGCCTCTTAAATTGCAAAGGATATTAAGGACAAGTTTACTAACAACCTTCATGATGATACAGTACCCAAAATTTTAAAGAAAAAAGGCTATAATAGCCGCACTGCCCGAAAGGAACCATTTATATCAGCTGTCAATAAAACAAAGCGTATGGAATTCGGCAGAAATTTCCAAAATAGGCCTACTGAGTTCTGGAAAAAAGTAATTTTTAGTGACGAAAGTGAGTTTTGTATATTCGGGATAAGCTTGTGTGGTGAAAAAAGGGTACAGCCCTTGATATACAAGTGAAGTTGAAAATCTTGTTTTCATTGAATCCATAATTAATCATAAGCAGTATATCGACATTCTTAAACAAAATTTGCACCAAAGCGCCACTTAATTGGGGCTGGATATTGACTTTTGGGTTCAATAGGACAATGATGCTGTAGCTGCTATATAATGCTCGAACCCAGCTAAATTTGCCATCGCAATCGCTTGATCTTAACCCCATTGAGCATTTGTGGGATCTTCTGGAACGCAGTATGATACACGCTGCCAGCCATCCAAACGATTGCAGCTCAAGCTGGTAACGTCAGGCTCGATGAAAGGCGAGGGTGGTCCGCCATTCTAAGTCAGCTGGGTTTTTTTGAAATTGAGACTTAAGGTCTAGAATTAATTACGGCAGTGATGTGACAGACGAGTGTTCGGAGTTCATCATAGGCCAGAACTGAAGGACCGCAGCACGGAAGTGGTGTTTGGCCGTCTTTACTGCGGCTTCCCAGAGGCCGCCGAAGTGAGGTGATCGCGGTGGAATAAACTGCCAATCAATAGTCTCGGCCAAGCAGAAGTCTAAGAGAGCCTTCTGATGAGTATTCCACAGGAACAGCCGTTTCATATCCAGTAAGCCTTTTTTGGCTTCCACAAAGTTAGTTGCGTTGTCTGACCACATTTGGCGGGGTCTCCGTCTTGTACAGATGAAGCGTTTAAGCCCGTGTAGAAATGCAATCGTTGAGAGATCCTTTACAAGTTCTAGGTGGACAGCCTTCGTAGCGAAGAATATATAAAATCGCAAATGTAGCACTTTACGGGAGCCTTGTTGCGAGTTTCAGGCTTGTAGAAAAACGGTTCGCAGAAGTCTACTCCGGTAATTTCAAAGGCATGAGATCCTTCAAGTCGCAGTTTCGGCAAATTCGCCATTATATGCTCCACTCGAGGTTTGGTTCGAAATCATCTGATGCATCTGTTTACCGCCTTGTTATCAGTTTTTCTCTCTCCAATGGGCCCATATTTAGCTCGAATCAGTTCCAGAAGAGCTCGAGGTCCAGTGTGTAGGTTAACTTCAAGAAAGTGAATAATGATAGCCAGAGTAATGGGGTGATTTCGAGGTAAGATGACTGGGTGCTGGCCATCAAAATCCGAAGAAGAATTTTTCAATCGACCATCAACTCGAAGATTAAAAAATAGTGAGAGCGAAGCTAGTGAACTATTCGTTTGCACAGTTCTTACATCCCAGAAGTGCGTCCGTTGGACAAGGCGAAGCATCAACTGGGTCCCGTTGCGAATATAAGAGTCCGTTAAGCCTGAAGATCGAATTCTCTTAAAAAACATGTAGACATATCCAAGCGTACGATGCAGAGCTGTAAAGGAATGAGCATACCAGAAGCTCTCGACTATGTCGGCATGTCAGCTTTAGGAGCTCAAAGGAAGGCAGCACCATGAAACCATAGTGAAGACTCGTACATTTCGTTTGGTAGAGCCCCTCGAGATATTAGGCCTGCTGGATTTAAGGCAGTGGGCACATAACGCCATTCCATTGATTTCGTCATCTCCTGAATGGTGGACACTCTGTTTGCTAAAAAAACATTAAATCTTGAAGGTTCCTCCCTCATCCACGAAAGCGCAACCGAAGAATCACACCAGCAGTAGTATGGCCCTTTAAATACGTCTAAGCAGTAGTATGGCCCTTTAAATACGTCTAGGTCTGAGATTTCAGTCATGAGTCTAGCAAGCAGTTCTGCTCCACATAGGTCCAGCTTCGGCATTGTAATCGCACAAAATCCGTGAACTTCGAGGTCAGAGTCTGGGACCAAAGCTAACCGAGGGAATTCTTGGAAGTAAGGGCAGCTGGAATGCTTTCATCACAACATAGTTTTTCCTTACAAAGTTGCTGAAGACATATTTTGGCCTTCGTAATGACTGATCCAACTAATCCGAGTGGATCATAAAATCGAGCTTTAGTTGACAATACTGAACGTCGGCATGATTTGGATTCTGAGTGAAGTGTCGAAAATGCAAAGAATAGCTGGTCAGCCGAAGGATCCCATGCAAGTCCCA
>SCDZ01001431.1:0-10026 GCA_004143845.1 Drosophila lacertosa
CTAGTTTTTCCATTGTTTATGTTTTGCTCACATGAGAGCGCGGCGGTCGATGCAATAGTTTTGGTTTGGTTTATTTTGATCGGTGACTCATAGATGGCGCATTTAGCAGTCGATGGAGTAGAATGAACAGTCGATACAGTTGCAGTTGTAATTGTAGTTAATGTTGCGGTAGTCATAGAGATGGCTGTGCTACTTACCGTAGCCATGCGCAGGTCTCTAAGCGTCTTTTCGCGAAATATAATATTTGCTTAAAGAATCTCTCACTACACTGTTAAGTTTCAGACTTGTTTTCCCGGAGCACAATAAAAATCACGTCTGCATGAGACGAAGACTGATTTGCAGACATGATACTTAGCTTGACCGTTTCTTTTACGACTTCCATGTATTCCACAAGGCTGCCGAATGCTTAACGTGGGCAAATTCTTCCCACACTAAGATTCAACCATCTACAATGGGAATCGGAATGAGCATGAATCCAAACCTATGAAAGTGAAGTTTTAGCTATTCTTTGGTTTGAAAAAAGGCAACCCACCACCAAAAAACAAATTAATACAATCTAAGACAAGGGGCTTAAATTGAATTGATCAATGAAAAATAATATTACTAACTTATAAGAGTGTGCCTAGTGGTTTAAAAGGTATATAAAAAAAGAGGGACCGCTTCGTAGGAGTCAGCTTAGGTTCTTCTTGTGGACCACTATGGGCTTTCTCCTCGCTCAATAGAGTGGGCTTGTTTTCAGGTCTTAGGCTGGACTTGACTAAAACCTTTTCGCCAACCGCGAAAACTCTGTTCGGCCTTGAAGCATTTTTCTGGTTCTGAGTGCAATCTGAGAGCCTCTGATTTTGTTTTCTATTTTTTCTTGCGGCTCATCCTAATGCGCATGAACAACGTCAACCGTTGTATAACGGAGGTGAAAGACTTGTTGTATTCAGTTGCTGCCAACCAAATTACCCTCACACTAGCAATGTACTATGAAAACGCTCTCTTTGCCCATTTAAGACTCTATGTAGCGGTTGTGCCTTTGAAATACTAACGACAAAATTGTTTGAGAATTTAATATTGGTTCATTGTCACTGTACATTGCCTTGGCTTTTTAAAAAAATGTATGAGCTGAAGCAATACTGGCTTCAGATCCTCAATGGTTTTGGAGGGAATAGGCCACAGCGAATTTGAAGAACTTGAAATGCACGTGGGGAAATTTTTTTTCAGTAGAGTGTATGTCTATGTGGAGCATCTTCCCTATGTGTAAAGAGAGACTGGTGTCTTACCAAGTCCTTGGTTTTCAGGGTGTCTATCGTATTTCGCACTAGTGCATGTCTTGAAGTTTTGTACAATGAATGACTAGTTTCCCCAACCTCGAATGTGGCAACTACACGGTTCTTGCAGTCCCAAAACTTGTGGCTGGGAACTTAAGAGCTACATCATCCTATATCATTGCCAGTGTACGCAAAGCGCAGTGGAAGGCGTTAACATTTGGTTTTGAAAACAATTAAACTGCTTGTCTGCTGTCTCAAAAGTGTGGAAGTTGCACTCTTGTTCTCCTTGCTTGACTTATACAAGAACCGCGTAAAAGATTTGTCAATGCGCGCTTTCCACCCATGAATCAACGCATTACGATTTGACTACGATACTGTGAAGGTTGAATGCTAATGATCAGTAAAGATGTTTATGTCATAACAGAAAGAAAAGAGTAAGCACCGCATCTATGCCATAGGCTGAAGCATCGTTCGTTAGATAGAATGGGTTAAGTTTGGCATATATGTGGTAGGATTAAATTTTTAACTTCGCCCGTGTCTATGAGTTATATCTTATCAACCCCCGCTACTATACGTCTGATGACGGACAGCAGGGATCTGCCCCTTAAAAATTGACGGCAACAGAGTCATAGCTGGTGTTAGCATCATCATCAACTTGCTCTTCTGCTCTTGAGGTAGCATTGGTATACGCCTCCGCCCTCTGTACTTTCTACTTGACGTAATTCGGCCTCTGTTGTTTGTCTGGCCGCCTGTGACGTCGAACGTAGTATGCCTTCTGTTTGACTAAGCTGGGGCCTAAGTGGGTCGAAGGACCCTTGAAAAGGAAAGATTGACTTTCATGGGCACTTGTGCGTTGTTATTATTCTGTCGCCTGCCACTCCGTTGGTCAGCATGGCTCGTGTTGTTTCGTGCCGCTTGCATGTGGCTCCGCTTGCTGAGAATCTTTTTCTTGCTGGTGACCCTGCTCTTTCAACATTTAGCCAACGCTCGTGTTTCTCTGGGCTTTTCCCAAAGTTATCTGCTAAAGCGTATCTTTCAGGATTGGACTCGACCTCTTGCGTGAGATCCAGAGCCAATGGCAAGTCTTTAGGCTAACCTCAACGCATAGTCGCTCAAGTCTTCATATAGATCCTGTGTTAAGGCCGGTTCATAAGACATATTAACCTAGTTGGTCTATAGCGTTATGTTTTTTTTTATACTTCGTCGTAATATTGAAGCAGTGGTAGGCCCCGCTGTACTAAAGGTAGCACCTCTTCGGCGGGACCCCTTATATAAAAAAAACCACCTGTTAGTGGCGCGAGCTGCTGTGATATGGTTTGCAGATATGATAAGCGGCTAACGCCACATGTCTCTAAGAGACATATGATTCTTGTGAACCAGCCAGCACGGGCAAGACGACTCATGCGAAAAATGGAAGAGAAAGCTGTCGGAAGTGGTATCCCATGCCAGGCCCAGCGTCTTGGTAACGAATGCTTGAGACTTCCTCGATGATGTCCCCTAATATTGTCAGATCATCAACGTAGAAATTCCTTCGAAAAATTTGAGCTGCTATTGGGTAGTTGGCCTCCTCGGTGGAAGACAGCTGTTGCATTGCTCGAATGACTAGAAATGCGGCTGGCCTCGTGCCGTAGGCTACTGTATTTACCGAATATATCTTAATCTCATCGTCAGTGTTTTAACTTGTGAACGCAGTGGTGCGGCAAGAAAGACATGTGACCCAAATTTATGTATTCCTGTATGAATGAAGCGTATTGATCCTTTAAATTTGGATTACTTGAGAATTTGGCCTCCAGAGAATCGAAACGTGTCAGAGCACTGTCGATTGGGTCTCCTGGCTTGTCAAGGCTAACTTTTGCGGGCAGTCGCACAGCATATTCACCGAACTTGTGATGCGCGTGATGCTGCTGGAAATGCTGTTCGCATATATCATCCTCATCTGTACTATCCAAATATTCAACCTCAGATTGGTGTTTGGACTCATTCATTTGTGCCTGCAATGCAAAGCGGGTACCATTGGTAGCAGAGAGCCCACCTGCCATAAAACGGGCTAGTAGAGTTTTTTGAAGATTATACAGGATATTGGCGATCTTTATTTGGCCACCGCCAAAAAGTAATAGAAAACTCCAGCACAGATCAGCAATTCGATTCGCTGTCTTTTATGAAAAAGCGGACCTCCAAGAATCAAATCGTTAGGAATGCTCCAATTTCAATAATTTAAATCGAAATATGGATAATGGTAATGGAACTTGCGAATGGATGCTGTAATCTGAGTTACATGATTTGATCATGACGTCAACCGACTTGTCATACTAGATGTCTAGATGTCCTTTGAGTTGGAGCTGGCTTACAAAACGAAAAGTGATGATGCTTAAATGTGCTGCAGTGTCCAACAAAGCACGGCATTTTATGAAAGCTCCGCATCGAGATCGAACCTGCACGATAGCAGTACCCAGTAGGATGTAATCCGGATTATCTTTAGTTGGCTTCGCGGAGGATGCATGCTAGACAGTTAAAATTAAGGCATCGCGTACAGCGCCCAGAACTGCAGTGTTCTACTCCGTGTCCTTTTCGAAGGAAATGTAAGCAAATGTGGGGGCTTTTGTCCTCTTTGTAGCGAATATTTGGAGCGAGCGATAGCAAACGTGGGCATTTTGTCAAATGATAATCTTTGGACTGACCCGGAGCACTAAACAAATTAGCAAGGTTTAATAAGGAGAGTTATGACAAAGTGTTCTTTAATGAGAATTTTTTCCTGATGTCTAGGTGCTTGGCTTACCTTAGCGTTTTCTAAAGAACGACGATATGTCTGACCATTTCGGTAGCTTGTTGGAGCGTAAATTGTTCTAGCTTTGAGGCGATGAAGCGCATCAAAAGTCCAACAGCGATATCTCGAGAAGAAGCCATTTTTTAGAGCTCTCAAGTGAGAATTTATGCTGTCACTTAGCTCCCTCAAACCATTTGCAGAACCTTTACCGATGTTCCGGAATCCAAAAGTACTCGAATGTGTACATGGAAATGTAACAACTTATTATCAATCTCGTAACAAGTAGCTCGATAGCAGCGTTTAATTCGAGTCAGTGAGCCTGATGGAACGAATCGTGTCTAATGGCTCAACACTCAAGCAGGAAAGAAATTGTTGAACCTTCTCCATGTTGCAGAGGTCAACATTGCTTCAAACATTGTGTAAAAAACGGGCCAATCCATATACGCGTTTTGGAAGTCGCAGATCGGGGAGCCTTGTGGTCCTCTTCACGGTTGAATGGACTGTGTTGAACTTACGGATGGTGTTCATTTCAGGGAGAGCTTTGATTTGGTTGGGTAATAGACATCCGAAAAATCTTGCCTTGCCTCTCTCGTCAACTTCTTCAAATCCAATTATTCCAAACAGGTCAGGGCCGCATCAAAATCAGCAAACATTCAACCAACGCCATTTATGCGCATCTGAACATTCGATTCGTCGAGGTTGGCGGACTTATTCCAGAAACTTATGGAAAGCCACGAGTTGTCCATGCAAGGACTGCTTTTGGCTTCGTAAAAGCTGGCACTGGTAAAGTCAATGACACTTGAAATGCAGATACGGCTGGCAGATCAATATCAATTTCGCGATAGAATATGTTTGAACGAACGACTAATCCGAATTTAGGTACGGACTTTTGCTTAATATTTTGTGCCACCTTTAAAGAAACGGCTAACGAATTTAGTTGGCGCAGTGAGTTAATTCTTAATTAATTTCTATAGCAGCAAATGCCTGCACTTATATATGGGTTATGTGTGGTGCTGCTACTTGGTTCGACAGATCATTGACTTTCTGTATTTAAGCTTGCTGCTCTCGATGGTTCACAGCCGCTTGTTCAGCTATAACATTGCTGATAGCCGCCTGAACTACTGATCGAAGGTGTTCAGAGACATTGTGAGACCTGCTAGTTTATGGGCCTTGAACACGAAAAACACAAATGAATAAATTCATGTGCTTACAACTGAGAGCAATAACAACAACGTCAAAAGACACTGCAGATCGTATTATACAGCGCTGAACTAGCAAAAAATGTGTGTGCTCTGGCTTTTAATTCTATATTCATACAAATAGGTAAGAAATATTCTGTGCGAAATTTAATTAATCTTTATGATCGTATGATACAGCGCTGAACTAGCAAAAAATTAAAACAAATAATGCAAGAAACTCAAGAATGTTTGTGCTCTGGCTTTTAATTCTATAGTCATACAAGTAGGTTAGTAATATTCTGTGCGATATTTAATTAATCTTTATGTATTATCTGATTTTACATATTAGTGCAGACTTGATAAAAGTTTAAACCAAAAATACCCACTTATATAATTTTTAAATAGAGTTTTGGGTAGACGAATTGTGATTCACTCTCGCGCAGCAGTCACAGCAATTTTAGCTCCAGCGCCGCCGCCTCCGCAGTCCAGATATCTTACACGTTAAGCTGGCGACACGCCGAAGCCTGAAGAGCTTCTGCGGCTTCGGTGTACAAAGAATTTGTTAAGCATTTAAGCACACGTCTGTCAATTGTAACAAGAGGCAAGGTTGATTCACTGTCACTGACGCTGCCTGTATTACCGTAGGCCAGAGCCTGCTCTTGTTAAATTGTTCAACACGCACAACGCTCTCTGTTATAAGTGAGTGTTCAAAGCATAGCTTTGTTGATTTGATTAGTCTCAATTTATTTTTAATTTTCAAAGTGGAAAGTAGAGAATCGTAAATAGTCTGTACGAACTGTGCAATATGTTTTATTTACTTCTCAATACTAATAATTTCATATGAGATGAGTCATAGCTTCTTAGCAGCACAATGTTATCAAGTGTACATAGTGTACCGGTCTGGAAGCGTCGGCCTTATCTTGCCGTGATGTCTCTAAGTATATTCTTTGCTTTGGCTTAGCAGAATTCTCTTCAAAGTCAATCCCGTAGCAATCGGTTACCATCTAGTCTGCAGAATTTTAGTACGCAAAAAAGAACAAGAGGACGAATAACTAGTCATCTGCCGACAACCCGACGGGCTTACTTTCAGTCTACTATTAACAGTTTCATATTCTTCGTAGTTTCTTGCACATCGCTTAGACACTGCATCGCGAGCTCACTTATTTTTTTGAATGACATTTCACAAATTATGATATTTGCGAATCCCTGCTCCACAAATTTAACCAGAGTTAGAGCTCTCGGCTCTGGCTGTCAATTGTCATAAAGTTGCCGTCGGTCTCCCCTAACGAACACAAGCCTTCATCGAATACGTTCGCTTATTTCGCTCTCTAACCTATGTTATGGGCAATGTGCGCCACCTTCCTGGTGCCGCTCAAATTCCCCTTCATGATATCCTTCGGCCGATTCACTGACTGCGGATCATTTTTAGCTGGACGGTCCACTGACTGTGCTGATCTCCTAAAGATACATAAGTACTTTTGCGCCGTAGGCGGAGGTGTCTGCCATAGATAACACTTACTGGGTAATTTGTTTTTCAAACTATAGCATTTTCAATACATAAGCAGAATCTGTGCTGGAAGAATGCTTTCAATTTTGCTTTTGAAAATCATAGGTCCTGGATTATTTTCCATTTATTTCAAATAAAGGTGGACAAGGTTTTTTAGTTTAAAAGTTTCTTTACACTTTAACCTGTGCTTCACTGGTGTGATAGATGGTAGAATTCAGCTGATAATAAACTGCCTTAATTGTGAGGCATAAAAAAACCTGCACTCCTTGGATGAATATTATTTAATGAACAAAGCTAGGGCTGACACTGCAGAAATTGGCGACACCCTTTAAATCTGAATCTAAGAAATAAAAGCTTGATCAATATCGTAAAATAATAGAATCACCAAAAATTCTACATTTTTGTGTCCCACTTGTATCAGGGTACTTGATGTATTTCAGAAATGTGTGATTTCTTCTTGTTTGCTAGATACGTAAAATTTTCTAGTTATCCTAATCGGAAATATTCGTAAGGGAATAAGCATTTAAGTCCTAGTATTTTTTTTTGCTTAATCAATTATCAAAAGTCCAGTAGTTATTGTATATACTATATAAAGTAACATACTCGTATATTACCATATGAATATAATCTTGACCCACTGTAAATCCGTTATATCTTATAATAAGGAAACTACTGTTAAGAACATAGAGTCCGCATATTGCTGACAAAAACAAAACCGGCCAATAGCTGATCCAGCCCATTGCAGCCATTAAGTCTATCGACAGACAACTCTGCAGCTGTAAAATAAACATAACGGCAACATGCCCCAAACTAAGCAAGAATCTGTAAACAACTCCTTTGGTGGCCATCATGCCAGTTGCCATAGATAGATATAAAATATAGAGAAGCTGAATTGGTCTGTTAGTCTTGATCCTGAATTCCAAATATAATAAATAATAAATAACAATAATAATCATTTTTCTATTAATTTATTTATAAAAAAGATTGCCTTAACGAGTGTGAACTTAAGTAACAATATTTAAAACAGTATAAGATTACTTGCTAAAGGACGAAAGAAAATACAAACGTATCTAATAACATCACCGACACCTGCACCTGTTCACAGCTAGTTTTGCCAATGATGTTAATAGAATCTACAGCTAAAATAGGCATGGCATAAGTCTAACACTAAACGTAACATTTAACAACATTAACATAAGAACGTTAAAAGTATAATATATGTTAAATATGAAGAGATAGCTTTAAAAATAGATGGCAAATCTCTGATACGATGGGGTAAATATTTAGCCAGAGTGGCAAGCTATGCCAGAATGGCAAGCTATGCCCCTTCTCATAGCTGAGAATGTTCATGTATACACGTATCACATACTATTTTCTGAGATCTCTCAACCACTAATCAAATCTATGCATTCAGTATATCTTTGGCAAATGATTTGATTAGGGGTAAAGAGATCTCAGAGGAGAAAAGGTGATATAGGGTATTACACTGAGCGTATAATACCCGAAATAAATTATGCAAAGCGTAATTCGTTGTGCACGTAGACAAACGGAGAAGACAGTAATTTCTAGTAGGTCGAAAGGGGACGGAGAAGCTTAGACGACCTAGACGGTGAATCTATCTCGCCAAAAATTAACTAATATAGAAAAACAACACCAAGTATCGTTCTTCGGCGACGAGAGATTCAGAAGTAAAAGCCTACTGGAGTTCGATGGTAAACTAAGATTCGTATCCTAGATTAAAACACGTAAGGTAAAAATTACAAATTTGCTTTTGAACGGACTCTATCCAATCCTGATGAATTTTATACTGCGTATTCCAAACGGACCTACCAAAGATATGCATAAAAGCTTAGTGGTGAATGGGTTATTAAACTCTTTCGACCAACGTTTAATCGATCCCAGAACTTCCGTAGCTTCGTTTACAATAGTGGCTATGTTACTAATGAAACTAAGCTAAGAATCAAGGATAACTCCAAGGTCTTAAACAGCCTTGATGCGTTGCAAAGAATATTGTTTATGGAATAGCTAACTACATAGAATAGCACAGCTTAACGTCATAAGCATACACTTAGAATAATTTAAATGCAACTGATTGGCTGAACAACATAGTTGCATACAGTTTAAGTGATGTAAATAATCGCATTACGATAAAGTAAGTTTTACATCATCGAGAACGAGTTTTTACTTAAGGTAGGCCATTAATTATATGTAATGTAAAAGCAGTGGTCCTTGGACCAGCTTTAAGGTATAGGATCTTAATAAGACTCTTCCGGTTGTACCCTTTAAATAGGATAAAATCCATGAGTAAGGGAGGAAAAGCAATACGGTCGACTTTTGAAATAAAAATATTATGACTGACACTTAGTGGACCGACTCTTAACAAAACCATGCTGGGCAGGGGAGATAAGAGACTTGCAGAGATCCTGCAAAGAAGTGGTAGTGATTTTTTCAAATAATTTAGGGCTGGCGGACAACTAAGCTCTGTCCCTATAGGTCGTTATATCAGACTTAAATACGATTCTTTCCAAAGAATTGAAGAGATAGCTGATTCAATTGAAAGATGAAAAGGCTTTAGCAATGAACGAAGAAAGGAACCACTGCACTCCTTGAGAAGACAACTTGGAATATTGTCTAGCCCAGCAGAGTAAGAGATTTTTTACGAATTTATTGAGGAATGAAGAGAAAAGTGAGATATGTATAGTGGGAGCAACGATAGAGTTGGAAGAAACAATGTTATAGCGGTAAGAAATATTATTAGCGGAGACAGAGCAATAAGGTGATTGTAAAAAATTGACGAAGAGGTCCGAGGAAGCAGAAGCAATGCTTGCTTTTTCAGTCCCAAGAAAGAAAGAGGATGACAGACTAGAAGACTTTCTCTTTAACTTGAAAAAGTTAATGAATTGCCTTTTGCAACGAGCAAGCTAATTCTCATAACACTCAGAATAAAGAATAATGAAGTTTGACTTGGCTAAGAGGTATTTCGACAAGTCAAAACTGGTTCCAGGCTTTTTAAACTTTTTAAAACATTCTGATTAAATATTTTTTAAGTTAAGCAGTCTTATAGTGGTGGCTTAGAAAAATTGGTCAGGGGGATACTATTTGGAATACACACACCTACGAGTGAATTCAAAGTTTTATGAAAAAAGTTAACAGCATTATTTATGTCAACCGCGTCATACAGAATTGACTAATCGGTTGTATAAATAAGCTCAGTTAATAAATCGTAGTTTCCTTAACGGAAGCATCGGTGGGGCTTGTTAGAAGTTTTCGAATGCAGTTTGGAAGATTTGCAATCACATAAAGTAATTTCTAACGGAGTTA
>SCDZ01001436.1:0-20217 GCA_004143845.1 Drosophila lacertosa
AAACGCATTTAAAAATAAACAACCGTTATATGTCGCCTTGCTCGCAAGCAACGGTAAAACAAAATTGCTGGACCAAATAAGCTGTAATTCCCTCATTTGACTTTGCTGTATACATTTTCGTATTTCACAGGGTAATTTGTGTTTTAATCGACTTTTACTTTTGAATAATGCTAATAAAGTTATAAACTAAAGAAGTAAATTTTTGGTTTATCTATATCTCTTTGCAATCAGAAGATATAGCAATTTGAAAAAAAATTAAGCTACTGGACCAATTAAGGTGTTATCCACTGTACATCAAAAAACTTTTAGGAGTTGATTTGTGCAGTCAGTATTTTTTTGTTTGTTTGTGTTTATTGTTATGTTATGTGTTATGTGTTTACATATGTATATATTTATTCGGTATTTGTTGTCTGCGTCGACTGTGTTCATTTATGTTCATCAATGCGGACCATAACTATCTTTTTTCAAATGGTATTTACGTAGGAACAATGTCAGCAAAAGGATTATCGCCTTCGCAAATCGAAAGTTTTTTTAATAGTGTGGATAGCGAGGATGATCTCGACTTTTCTGCTGATGATGAAAGCGATTCTTTTCCAGATAAGGAAGATCTGGCTACCACTGATGACGAAGAAGATATCGAATGTGAAGCTGAAGGCCCTGGTAACATGGAAGTTTCATGCAAGAAAGTCAACGATGTTGTGACTCCAGACAGAGATGTTATAGACACGGCTTTTATCACTACTTCTAGCAATAACGACATGAAAAGGAATTTGCTATGGAGACAACGCAGTTTGATTTTGAATAAGAACCAGCTCCAGCTGCTCACGAGTACGGCATTACCTCCAGAACTAATGGAGCTTTCGCAGCCTCTACAATTTTTTTCGTATCTGTTTCCAAAAAAAATTTTTGAGAATATTATGAATGAGACTAACCTTTACATACATCAAAAAGATCCAAACGCAAATATTAATTTCACTTCATTGGATATTCGACAGTTTGTTGGAGTTGTATTGTATATGTCAATTTCACGTCTCCCAAAAGGAGCCCAGTATTGGTCCGCAAGTATTGGAACACCAACCGTAGAAAACATTATGTCGCAAGAAACATTCGAAACAATCAGACGTCACATTCATTTTAACAACAATGCTTATAATATGCCTTTGTCCGATACCCGTTACGATCGGCTGTTTAAAATAAGACCACTTATTCCGGAATTGAATAACAATTTTGGTAAAGTACCTAAGGAGCAGTTTTTGTGTGTCGACGAACAGATTTATTCTACAAAAGCTAGATCACATATGAAAAGGTACAATCCCAATAAGCCGCATAAATGGGGATATAAATTATATGTTCTAGGCGGGAGTTCGGGCTTCTGCTACAAGTTCGAGATTGATTTAGGAAATGAAAACGTTGTACTGCTTAACGAGCCAGATCTAGGAGCGGCATTAAATTGTGTTGTGAGATTGGCAAGAGAAGTCCCCAGGCATCAGAATTTTCGTCTTTATTTTGACAATTATTTCAATTCATTACCCCTCTTGAAGTAGTTTGCGGAAAGCGGAATCTTAGCTTTGGGTACAATTAGAAGGAATAGAATACCAAATTGTAAATCCACGGATAATATTCATCTAAAGAAAAACCCTCGAGGCACGTCTGTAGAATATGTCGCCGATTTTGGTGGAGTAGACATTTCCGTTACATCATGGGTTGATAATAAAATAGTTTCTTTAACGATTTAACAAGGCTAAAAAAGAATATATTGAAATTGACCGCTTGATTCGCAGTAGCGCAATACAACAGCTATATGGGAGGCGTTGATCTGATCGACAGTATAGTCGGCAGATATAAAATTTTAATTTTAACCCCATAAAGCAAATGGATCCAGAAACATAAAATTTCCTTAAAGGAATCCCTAAAATCTGCTTTTCTGCTTGTATGGGAAAAGATTAGTGCTTCGGAGATAGAAAAATAATCAAATGTATGCGTCGGCGTTTGGAAGCAGTAGTAGCATCTAAGGGTGGGCCTTCTAAATACTAAAATTTAATGGATTTTTTATTTCTTAGTTTAAACTTAAGTTTTTTCTTACTGTACGAATAATTCTTGTGCCTTAAAAAGTGTTTTGATTAATTTTAAGTTTATATTAATAATAATAAGAAAATAGTTAATTATTTTTTTTTGTTTAAACTTTAATATAAGCTTTATATTTGGTAAAGGAAAATTTTTTTTATCTTTTACACAAGCCAAAATATGTAATTTTAAGTTTATATTAATAAGAAAATAATAACTTATTATTTTTTTTGTTTAAACTTTAATATAAGCTTTATATTTCTTGATGAACAATTTTTTTGTTTATCTTTAATACAAGCCAAGATATGTTCACTCAAAATTGAATGTATGGTGTGTACGAATAATTTTTTTGCCAACTGTATTTTCAATAGAACTTGCCAATAGTCTTCCTTTATATTTAAACTAGTTGGCTTTATCCTATCGGGATTTTCATTAGTTTGTGGTAACGGATACGAAGGGTTTTCCTAAACCTATTAACCTTTCAATAGTCTAAACATATTCATTTATTGCCTTTTAATATTCTTTTATTACACATAAACTGAATAATATATATTTTTCGTCGTTATTGATTACAGTTGAACATTGATCGACTACCAAAGCATCTCATAAATATAAATAGATACTAAAAATATTTGCTAGGTTTCTAAACGAATCTTATAAGATTTTAATGTCTTCGATTTCAGCTTATGCAAGCAAATATATTGGATCGATAAACCACTCGTTCTTGAATATTTAACTAACTAACCAACATTCTAAGTCCTTAAAGTGAATAAGCTATGTATATGTATTCATTTTTAAATAGCTAAGTCATCATTGCTATAATATAATTTAAACTTTATTTTGAAAATATATAATATTACCTATTAAAATAAATATTTATTTTTCAGCTGATGCTAATTTGGATGATTTCGGTAACGATAACATACCATCCAGATCCCCAAGTCCAATAGGGACGTTACTTATTGATGATTTAAATAATATTGATTAAATTTTAATTCTCATATTGTTTATACACATTGTCGAATAAAACTGAATAAATCAATTGTTAGTGTACTTTTTATCATTAGTTTGCTATATTTTACGTAAGTAAACTAAGAATCTTTGACTACAATATCCAAAGCCGGAATATTATCAGTATATTTCATACATAATAGTTGAGAAAAGTGTATATTGATCAATTGTTTACTTTGTCCCAATTTATGCACGCGATAATCGGATGGCTTTATATTTAGTTCCAGTGCCGGTGCTCTAATACTTGATTTTTTATTTGAATTAGAAAGGCTTTATCGAGATAAACTTGTTCAGTACCATAGATTTGTAAAATGAATAAATGTTGGCCATTTAAGTTAAGTTATGTCATGATGTGGAAAGTATTGTAAAAATAACTCGCATGACCCAAAATCAAGAATTGCATATGCTAAAAAAAAAGGCTCTTTGATTTGTAGGAGTCAAAAAACTTACCCAGCTTTTGTTAGCTTAAGCTAAAGAAATACTTTTGACGTAAGCATCACGCCACCAAGTAGTAATCGGAGAAGACTCAGCATAATCATGGGCGATAGCTGCACACTATGTTGCGACACAAAAAGAAGTGTCTGGTTACCGCCGTTGACCGCTGCGGCACAACGCTGACACATAGTATTTGGACGTTGCGCGTGTGAGGGTGACTTAATAAATATATGATGGTCTTATTTGTTAACTACTCCCTACTCAAGATCATGACCGTCTCCGGCTATACTGATGCTGTTGATGACCCTTTGTGCCTTCCTTGATTCTCGTTTTCTTCTTAGCACTTGGAAAAGGAGTATCGAACCAGTGCACAAGAAGCAGATTCCCCCTCCTGCTGCGAACCATATCTTGGGCGACCATCTCGATGCCATTTCTCCTTTAAAAACCTGGATAGTGTGTAAGTTTTGATTATTCATCCATTGAAGCAGTGGCATGCTTAGTACTGGGTCGTGGCTGATGACCGGTGGCCGGGGACCGGGGCTTAGTCTAAGGTCTCCGAGTTTCTGGGTTTATGATCACCTGTCTATTGTTTGGTTCGATTAATTTTGATTCGGACATTCTGATTTTCTCAAAATCTTGCTATTGGGAAGATTGTATCCACGAAACTGTAACCGTAACTGAAATAGGTAGACGAAATGAATCTTGTGAGTCTTACTTCTATCGTGTAGCCTATTTATTCCGTGTACTAAAGGCCTTCTTTTTTTTAAGGTTGTCCTTGTGGACCACCCTTCCCATAACAAGAACAGACGTCTTCTACTTACTCCTCTAAACATAATCGGGTTAGTTTATTGCCTAGTCTCCTATTACATTTGAGTAGTACATTCTCTCCTACCTCAAATACTTGAATCTGTCAATGTTTGTTGTTTGTGCTTTTGCTATTTTTTCTGTTTTATTGTTACTTATTGTATTGTCTTTGCGTTTGGGAATAGATTTTCTAATTGGAATGTAGATGATTTTATGTCAACTGTTGTTCGAGATAGTATTGGTTGGACTTTAGCGAATTTGGAGAACTTGTCAATGCAAGTCCAAAACTGTTTTTAATCCACGAAAAAAATATCGATGTGAAGCATTTCTCTAGCGTATGTCGGAATCGGTGTTACTCCGAGTTCGTGTTTCTTGGGATGTCTATTGTATTTAGCTTTGGTACAGTCTTTGCTATTTTTGGCGATTTCATTCGCTAACTAGCTCGTTTTGGGAAAAAATAGTCACGTAGGACTTGATTGATGTGTGCGCATCGCTCCGCGCAGTTATAATTTCGATCTGTTTATTTTTGTCTGTAATGTCGGATATGATATTCTTGCACTGCCAGAAATTAGTTGCTGGGAAATTCAATACCAAATCGTGTTGAAAACAGGCCAGAATCGGAAAATCGCAGTGTATTGCATTTACTACGTTTGGGTTGATTACCTCCTTGAGTGACTCGAAAATAGTGTTGTTGTCAGTGAATCTGATTAAGTGGCGAGTCTTGCTGCCAAAAATAATGAAGTTGCGCTTTAGTGGGAAGCGTGCTTCTACTAGGACTATTTGATTCCTGAAGCAATTTAAAGGTTTGTCCTTTGTTTTGACCGTGTAGGTCAGTGACAGTTCGCTGTGAATGGTATCAGCGTCTGACTGGGGCTCGTTTTATAACGCGTTTACATTCTGACGGGACAAAGCGTCAGCTACAACATTTTCTTTTCCTGGTTTGTAAAATATTTTAGCGTCATGTTCGTCTATGTACGCTTTCTACTTTTTCATCTTCGCGTTCGTATTCTATTCCGAAACTGCAAAGGTTAAAGGTTAGTGATCAGTAAAAACTTTGATCTCTTTAGTGTCGTACAAGAAGTTTTGAAGTTTACCCAGAGCCCACACGATGGCTAATAGTTCACTTTCGTTAGTTGCTTAGTTTAGCTCGAATTGTTTTAGGGTGCGTGAAATCATGGTTATTGGTCGGCCGCCTTGGGATAGGACGGCTCCGATGCCATTAGCGGAAGCGTCGGTAGTCAGGTCAAAAGAAATGTTCCGTAGATGTTCAAATGCATTGCGTTGAGTTCCGTTAGACTAAATAAGTTTTTTTGCTCGCTGTACTCTTATATCGCTTTAATCTTTTCGGGATCAGTCTTTGCACCGTCCCTGGTCTCTATCAACCCTAGATACTCTAAGCTTACGTTGAAAAACTTAGTTTTTTCTTGTAAGACTCTTATGTGAGAATCGCTTAAGCACTTTAGTACTGTGCGAATATGCTGAACATGGTCGATTTCATTTTCAGAGAAAATGATCACGTCGTCTACTTAAACGAACCATATCTTGCCAATTTGTTCTTTAAGCACGTCCTCTATGGTTCATTGGAAAATGCTGAATTTTTTAGGCCAAAGGGCAAGAGGCAGAATTCGTATTTACCGCTGCTAACCGAAAATAATGTTTTTCACGGTCTTGTTCTGCTAAATAAATTTGATGGTAGCCCGACTTTATGTCTAAGGTTGTGAAAAATTTGACTTTTTCCAAGTTCGCTAGAATCATGGGAATGCATGGCATTGGGTTCCGATCAGGAATATTTCACTCGTTCAGTTTCCTGAAATCGTTCTTGGGCCTTGATGTCCTTATTATGCCATCTTTCAAGAACTGCTTGATTTCGCTGCTTACGAAATCTGTCACCCCCATGTAGTGTAGGTACAGCTTAGAGTACACAGGTGCGTTATATTCTTACTGAGGTATTAAAATATAGCGCCACTTTAGAGGTCGAAAAATCCTTAATGTTCACTAGAATCATTTTTTTGAATTCCTTTTTGATGGAGTTCGGTACTACTATATCGTTAACGTAAGTGAAGTTAACGCTATCACAATTGTGGTATTGTAATTGTTCTAATATATTCACGTACTATAAAGTGCTGCCCAAACTAATTGAGTATGTCCAGTAGGAAAAATGGGGATGCTTGCCCGATAATTGTCATTAGGCATTTATTTATAATCTGTCTGGAGCCATGTATAGAGCTTATAGTAAAGGGGTCGTCAACAGGAATTATATTTTTTAGCTCCTTTACGGGCTTTACATTATTCTTTGCTGCGCCAGTATCTATTAAGATTATTAATGTTCTCCTAGCCAGCTGTCGCTCAATGACTGGTAGCCGGGAGTATGTACTAAAAAATTCAACGAATCGCTGGCGCATGTTGACTCGTTGTCGTCCTTCTATTTCGCCAACTTCGGCCGTAGCTTTGTTTTTAAAGCTATCTTCTTGGCTGTCAGGACCACATTGAACAACATTGGACAGCCGCTGACGCATTTGGCCTTACATGCGTTCGTTTTTGGCCTGGTGCACTATTTGTCTGAGTTTTCCCGAACTGATTGGGCTGCCTATACTTTGATGAGAAATCTACTTCCATGGGCTCTGAGACTTGGTGCTTCCTTCCTATTTTGCTCTTTGCCAGTGCTGTTTTGCTTACGCTTAACAAAGTGAGGGTTTTTCTCTTGCCCTCGATCGTCTTTGCTATTTTTCTCTTGCATAAACTGTGCACGATGCTTATTGGATTCTGAAGCCTGTACCCTCTCTTCGATAGCTTTTCCGTATGTGTTCGTTCAATGCTTGCCTACGCTTCCCTGACTTAGGCCAGAGCAGACGGTAAATCTTTTGGCTGTGCTGGGAAAACAATCGCCTTGAGAGATTTGTTAAGCCCTGAGATAAATGCATGTAATGTATCAGATCTAACTTCTCTGTTGAGGAGCTCAGCGTGGTCATGAGCCATTGTGATTTTGTTTGTCACGAGAGTCAGCTATTGTTCGACTTCATCGTAGTATTGCATGAGGCTTAAGCCTCCCCGTCTGACCATCTCTAAGCCTTGAAGAAGAAGGCGTAGCGATGCCCTATCAGCATATGTACAGTCCAACGTATCTATGAAAGCATCGAAGTTTAGAACTGTATAATGCGAGTCTAATATTGATTTCGCGGGCCACTTAATCTTGTTTCTCATTATTGACACTGCCTGATAATATGTGCTACTGCCATTAAAGGGCTTAATTAGTTCGTATGCATCCGTTGCTGACTGTCGCCATGCTACATATTCGTCTTGTGTCCCATTAAAACCGGGAATAATTTAACAATGCTTAATTCACATCTTATGGGCTTATTAGAATTCTTTGATACGCTTCGACTTGTGGGGCCTCTATACGCAAACTAGCTATCTGAGATTGCATTTCACTAATTAGTGACTGGAAGCTTGCCTCTTGCTGGGCCAAAGCCTGGTTAACGGCGGACGCTTTAGAGCCTGTATTTGATTCACATCCATGCTTGTTTTTATGTGACTTAGTTCTTGCTAATTATCTTAACTTCTTATTATTTTTAGCTTATTATATACTTTGTTTTTTTAATTATGCGGCCGAATAATTTCAAAGGTACAGTGTTAAGTAAATATTTTCAAATGCTCGATTTCGAAGTCAGTTGTTAAACTTACATATTCATTAAGGGTTTTATGAGGTTGGATGATCTTTTTCTTCTAATTTAAGTTAATCCTAAGGCAGCGTGTTATTGTCACTGGCGGGCCTACTTCCTTGATTGGTAGACGGCGCAGGTTGTGTCTTGTTCAGATAATGAAGGTTACTGCCGATTATGGTGGAAAAGCTGAAGCTTTCCTATCGCTGGCCTTGTGGCTCAGCAATGAAAGATTAAAATGGTTAAACGGCCAGAACTAAAGAGAAGGAAATTAACGAAGTTGGTTGCAATGCCCATCAGCTCAGTGCTGCACTCCGATGGGTGAATAACTAACTCCCACAATTTCTGAGAGCTACAATAATTGGATGTTTATACTAAAGAAATACTTTTGGCGTTAACATCACGCTACCAAGTAGGAGTCGACAAGCCGACTCAGCATAATCATGGGCAATAACTGCATACTATGTTGCGACACAAAAATAAGTCTCTGGTTACTGCCGTTGACCGCTGCGGTGCAACATTGACACATAGAATTTGGGCGATGCGTGTGCGAGGGTGACTTAATAAATATATGATAATCTTATCGGTTATACTGAAGCTGTTGATGACGGCTCACGTACTTGGTGTTGTTGATGGTCGCTGATCGCTCAAAGGTGACCAGGTGCGTAACTTTCGTAGATATCTCAGGCCCGCAGTCTATGCTTATTCCAGCCGGGCTCTCGTTGATAATCATAACGCCTTCGTATTCTGTTACTGCTAAGGTGTCGTCTTCGCATTCGGCCACAATGTCATCTTGTAGCTGCAGCACGATGTGTTGATGTGATACGGGGAATATGGTGATCTTCTTACATATAAACTTAACCCTGGGGTATGCAATTAGGATATGAATTATGCTTTCTGACTCTAAAATTTTAATGTTAGATGCCTCCATTATGCTTACAATAGGAACTTCTGAGGTTGATTCGACAAGAGATTTCAAATCGTTATGATTAAAAATAGTTGGGTTTATAATATCAGCTTTAGCAAGATTAATTGTAAGCATCAAATTTTGTGTTTCCGTTATAACCATCCTATTTTTTGCTAGAAGAGCCTCATACAAATGTGGGGTGTCAACTAAATCAATTCTTTTAGCTTTAATTATTTGGTTTTTAGTATCTTCGAGTTGGTTTATTTGTTTCTGAGTTTCTGAATTTATGATCACCTTTCTATTGTTTGATTCAATTAATTTGGATTCGGACATTTTGATTTTCTGAAAATCTCATTCATCTGGTGTGGCTGCAATAACTTTAAGAGCTGTGCCTAAAAACACTGAACTTCTTGCTATTTTATGATGAATCTTTAGTACGGACAAAATAAAAATAAATTTCGCATATGTGATTGGGGAAATAAATTTGATAATCTTTCTGTTTCTTCTGCTATGCTTGCAAACTCAGTTAGATTGCTTGAGTGTCTCAGATAGTCCCTTTGTTTCCACACCAAGGCATTCCCGTCTACTACGGGAATGTAATTGAAGTGTGAATAATTGGTGATCCGAGCGCTCACTATTGCTATTAAGAAGATTATACCCACGACCCTGTAAGTGAAAAAGGTGGAGAAAACTTGTGCATCTTTAGCCTATTCGGTGTACTGCCACCTTTATTTAAGGTTGTTGAACCACCCTCCCCTTAACAAGAACAGACGTTCCCATGTCTGCTTGTGCTTTCTCCTCTCAACATAATGGGATTAGTTTATTGCCCAGTTTTCTATTACGTTGGAAAGAGAAAGTACCTCTCCTACCTCAAATACCCTGTTTTGTCTATCCGGGTTGCATCTGTCAATGTTGGTTGTTTGTGGTTTTGCTATTTTTTCTGTTATGGTTTGCCGGAAGTCGATGGGTGCTGCGTGAATAGTTTCGATGGGCTTTTTATTTGTTAACAAATGCAATGTTTTATTGTATTCGACTGTAGCCCTCAGGATAAGCTCTATTGTGTCGTCAATTTTTTTGTCGATCTTAATACATCTAGCTATTTCTGTTAGTGTGCTATGGAATCGATCGACCTATCCGTTTAAAATGCTGTGAAGTGGTGGTGCATTTACAATATCTATGCCATAACTATTTTTCAATAACGATGTTATTGTATCAGAATTGAATGCGGCATCGTTGTGTCAGTATACTGTCTTTGTGTTTGGGAATAGGTTGACTAATTGAAATATGAATGACTTTATGTCAACTATTGTTCGCGAAAGTATTTGTTGCACTATAGCGAATTTGGAGAACTTGTCGATGAAAGTTAGAAATCGGTGTTACTCCGAGTTTCTGTCTTTTGGGATGCCTATTGTATTTTGCTTTGGCACAGACTTTGCAGTTTTCGGCGATATCGTTCGCTAACTTGCTCATTTTGGGAAAAAAAATAGTCACGTAAAACTTGTTTGACGTTTTCTTGCGCGGCGCGATGAGCACGATTGTGTTCTGCAGTTATGATTTCGATCTGTTTATTTTTGTCTATAATGTCGGATATAATATTTTTGCAATGACAGAATTTACTTGCTGGGAAATTCAATATCAAAACGTGTTGAAAACACGCCAGAGTCGGAAAATCGCAGTATATGGCATTTACTACGTTTGGATTGATTACCTCCTTAAGGGTCTCGAAAATAGTGTTTTTGTCAGTGAAGCTGATTAAGTGGCGAGTCTTGCTGCCAAAAATAATGAAGTTGCGCTTTTATGGGAAGCGTGCTTCTTCTAGGACTACTTGATTCCTGAAGCAATTTAAAGGTTTGTCCTTTGTTTCGATCGTGTAGGTCAGTGACAGTTCGCTGTGAATGGTATCAGCGTCTGACTGGGGCTCGTTTTATAACGCGTTTACATTCTGACGGGACAAGGCGTCAGCCACAAAAATTTCTTCCCTGGTTTGTTAAACATTTTATGTACGCTTTCCACCTTTTGTATTTCTTTTCGGGAACTGCATAGGTTAAAGGTAGGTGATCAGTAAAAATTTTGATCTCTTTAGTGTCGTATAGGAAGTTTTGAAGTTTACCCAAAGCCCACGCGATGGCTAATAGTTCACTTTCGTTAGTTGCGTAGTTTAGTTCGCATTGTTTTAGGGTGCGTGAAATCATGGTTATTGGTCGGCCGCCTTGGGATAGGACGGCTCCGATGCCATTAGCGGAAGCGTCGGTAGTCAGGTCAAAAGTCTGGCTACATGAGGATGACATCTTCTGATGCCAAAATGTTCTGTAGATGTTCAAATGCGTTGCGTTGAGTTTCATTAAACTCTATTGCAACTTTTCTTTTTTCTTGTGAGACTCTCATGTTAGCATCACTCAAGCACTTTAGTAGTGTGCGAATATGCTGAACATGATCGGTTTCATTTTTAGAAAAAATGATCACGTCGTCTACATAAACGTAACATATCTTGCCAATTTGTTCTCTTAGCACGTCCTTTATGGCTCTTTGAAAAATGCTTCCCGCATTTTTTAGGCCCAAGGGCAAGCGACAGAATTCGTATTTACCGCCGTTTACCGTTTTTTCACGGTCTTGTTCTGCTAAATAGATCTGGTGGTAACCTGACTTCAAGTCTAAGGTTGTAAAAATTTCGCTTTTCCCAAGTTCGCTAGAATCATGGGAATGGATGGCATTGGGTAACGGTCGGGAATAGTTCGCTCATTCAGTTTCCTGAAATCTATTACCAAGGTTCGTTGTCTTCCGTACGAACAGTGGCGATTACTGAGGTGTTAAAAGGTAACGCCTCTTTAGAGGTCGAAAAAACCTTAATGTTTTCTAGAATCATTTTTTTGAATTCCTTTTTGATAGAGTTCGGTTCCACTATATCGTTAACCTCTGTGAAGTTAATGCGATCACAATTATGGTATTGTTATTGTTCTGATACATTCGTGTACACTAGCGTGCTGTTGATTAATTTCAATGTAACTCCTGCCCGTGTTAAGTGGTCGAAGCCTATTATGTCATCAAAAGTACTGCGCGTGTATTAAAAAATTCAAAGAATCGCTGCTTTATAATGATACGTGTGAGTATGTGTTGGTATGCAGTTGGACTTACGCGATTAGGAACGGCCAATCAGAACAGAGCAGTTGAGATGAGATATTACGGCACAATACGACTTTTAGACTAAGTTTTACGGTTTATGAGATACGGCTTCATATAAATACTCATGCAGTGGACTTAATCATATACCTAGTTAGTAGTTCTGGCATACTTTCGCAGGAATTACGGTGGGTATTACGTTAAGTGCTTTAAATATTTTTGGTTCATTCATTTAATGTTAATCTGCTTGCTTCATACGTCTCGCTTCCACTTTTTATCATCAAGACGTTATGCTCCGGAGAACCTTAATATTTGGCAATTATGGTATAGCTTTTTTGCTGACAACTCGTTGCCAGTCGAATATAGCCCTTGGAAATATAGTACGAGTTGTAAAGCGTGAACGACGATTCCATTTCACGCAAGTTAATCTGAAGAAACTGTGCGTGACTGGACGCACGTGTGGTCGTCATTTGAACAAAGCCTTAAGTCTCTATATCTTTGCATTATTTAGTCCAATTCTAAAAAAGTATACCCCCTTGTGTCTTAGTTTCGAATATATATATATTACGGGTTCTTTCAACTATAGTTTGAGTCTTGGATGTTTTAAGGTTCCAGTTATTTTAACATCGTTGTTTCTGTTAATATAATATATGTTATCCATGCTCTGGATCTTTGTAACAACGCTCAAGTTGAAAGTTAAGATTAAAACAAACACTCGCCAGACCGACTACAAAAATGTAAAATATAAAACGACCTAACATAATAGTAGTCGCTGCATATATTTTTGTTTGGGGAAGACAGCGGAAAGTGCAGTGACGAATGATCACGTTTATAAATGAAAAAAAACAAACACACACATCAAATAGATGTATAAGTAAAACGCCTATTTAATATTTATATTTTTACAAATTTCACTCAAAAAATAATATATTTTAATTATTCCCGAAGTTCGAAATACTATCAGGCACTAAATATAGTACCATTATAAATAAAAAAGGCTTCGCCGAATTGATGATTTCTTCGGCAATCATTACAATATCACCTTAAAAGCAAAAACTATCGAGTCTGATTTAAGGAAACTTGACAAAAAAGAGTACTATATGGGAAAAACCAACGCTTCTCATTAATATGACAATAATAAAAACTATTCTTTAAAGTCCCAAATTTATCAACTTTTAAAAATAAAACATTGCAAACTAACCCTGAAACCGAAATAATCAATTTTTTTAAATATAAACATATTAACAATTTCTGAAAAACTAAAAAAAAAAAGATAGAGGTCGCGTGTCTTTAATTTGACGAAGCCCTTCCATATAATTTGAATTATCGCTACAATCAGGGAAAAAAATGAAGATCATTTATACTGTACATTATACACTTACGCAAGTTTTTTGCCTGATTTTGTGATTAACGAACCCAGCAAAAGATAACAAAATTATTGCTTCTAGATCGCTTTTCAATAACCCGGTGTGGGTAGTACGTAGTAAAAAGGGAATAGACAAACAGGGATACAATAAAAGTCGCCTTGTTATAGACTAGGAAACGAAATTCTAAAACCACCGATCACTTAAAATTAAAGATTGATTATCGAACTTTGCATCAATGTTTCTTACACCTTTGAAACAGTGTTGTGCATCTTTTTTGTTGGTCGGCGTTGTTGCCTAGGGTTGAAGTATATCATTACTTGAAATTGTGTTCACCCTTATTCACTATCACAAATATAATAGAGCCTCGATCCTTACGAATTTAAAATTACATTATTTTTTTTATTAGAAGATTTTTCGCAAAGCTATGCAAGGATTTAGATTACATTCATTTTGTACAACTTATGACACTTCTACATTTCGGCACGATGTAGTCCGAATTTTAAATGAAATACCACATTCAATTCTATTGCTTTTGTCGGCGGATTTTTTCAATCTCGAAAGTTGAATATTTGTCATGATTTGTCCTTTGTATTTTGTAATAATACCGTTGTTATTACGCAAGCTTTTATGTTATTTTCGTTTCGTTTAACATTTTAAGTCTCTACATTTTGAAAGATATACCCAAATTTGCAATTCTTAGCTACATTGCCGGAGACAACGTTGTAATTCTTTGATTTCCTGACTTCGGCTATGAGGGAATAATTTAATCGTTTGCAAAAGCCCATGGAACTGTGTTTGGTGAATTATCGTCAGAAACATATAAAAGCATTATGTTTCAGCGATTTGTTGACGGCATTCGCGAGACTACTTATCACGTGTTGATCATCGCCATCCTCCAGGCTCTGCCATTGAGGCGAGAAGATAAAGCCGGCTAGCCTTCGGTGGTGAGGGTTGCGATTCTTGACAACTGTCCTAACCAACACCCATTTCGACGATGTTTAGGACACCGGCTAACCAGAATCTTTTGGTCTAATAACGTCGCGTTAAGGTCTCGTAACATACCGAAGTATCAGGTAAGCGGCCTGCCGACTCCCAAGCAGTCTTTTTTCGACTCCTAGTCTATTTAAGCAGATTTCTAAACAAACCGTCATGGCCTTGTTGTGTGAAAAATCGCCTGGAAACCGGAACTGTGAGCAGCATTCCACCACCGGAAAACAAAGCGTAAGGTGTCTCGATAAAGATCGACCACAGTGAGATTGCCACGCCTTCCCCAAAGACTTCATAAAGACTTGCAAAGTACAAAGCTTATATTGTTTTGTATTTTGACAGAAACATCTCATCCGACTTGTCTTTGACACAGGCACAGTCCTCCCGCTGTTAAGACGTGGCGATCTTTGACAACTGATTTTCTGAAAAGTTAAGTTGCATAGAATTTAAATCATCCTGTGGGCAAGTATCTTGTTAATAATCGGATTGCCAAAAATGTCAATTTTAACAGATTGGTAGTGGTTGAGCGACTATATTCAAAATCACGCTAAGCAGGGGAGATAAGCGATTGCATAATTTAGTGATTGCATAGAAGTTGTAATTTTCGATATAATTTAGGGATAGTGGACAGTTTGGCAATACCCCTACTACTATTCGTAATATCAGACTGTAAATGCATACGAATCAAGATTGAAAAGCTTTACCAATTGACCCCGAATGGAAATACTACCCTCTTTGAGTAGACAACTTGGAATGATATTTATTTATTTAATTGTAAACTACTGACTTTACGAGTGTCAACTCAAGTAATTAAAAGAATATAAGTTACAAAAGATTACTTGCTAAAAGCCTAAAGAAAATATAAATATTTTTAATAAAATCACCAACACGATGGGTGTATTGTATTTGCCAGTCCGGCCAGCAATGCCCCTGTTCACAGCAACTTTTGTCAGTGATGTAATAGAATCTACAGCTAAAATAGATAAGAGTAATTGAAGAGAAATGTCTATGTTAATGCAAGTCATAAACTATATCTTATAATAGCAAAATTAACATATGAAAGTGAAAATTATAAAAGAGGTTAGATATAAAGAGACAGATATAGAAATAGATAGCAAACTACTGATCCGGTGGGGTGAACATTTAGCCAGTCCGGCAAGCTATGACCCTTCTCATAGCTGATAGTGATCAGTGATTTGCCGAAGATATGCCAAAAGCAATGATTTTATTAGATGAAGAGATATTTCAGAGAAGAATACATAATATAGGGTATTATAGTGAGTGCATAGTACCCGAAATGAATTGTGCAAGGCGTTAGCCGTTGAGCATGTAGACAGTAATTTCTAGTAGGTCGAAAGGGGACGGAGAAGTTAAGACGACATAAAAGAAAAGGATAAAACCTTTTCAGTAAAAAGTTATTTGAATAATATAACAGAGAGTCGTGCCTTCAAACCTTCAAACTAACAAAAACATATGTAGCAGCAAGAGCCGCGTGCAACATACATTTAACGACTTCAAATGCTGGTGGCACTTCCTCACCATTGCCGAGAGTATTTAAGCAGGCCTAACTTAAACGAACATCATGTAAGTGGTCACATTTCATAAAACACTTTTTTGTTATCTTGACCATTAGTGTGTCGTTGCATTTTGACTAACATAATAACAAACAAAACAATTTGTTGATTGAGTTGATAGAGAATGAGTTTTGTATGATAGCGATGGAAATTGTGTTCGTTTATTTAACAGACGAGTCTTTAGCATAAGCTCATGTATACTCCGAAATAAACGCATTGACATAATATTGCATAGTCAAAGCTACTGTTAGCTGCGCGCTAGCAGAACAGTGTACATGCCTTATGCAACAGCTTAGAACAAAACTTAATCAAATTGAAAGTAAGTTGAATGCCCAACAGTATCAGTTCCTGAGGTAGAAGTTTATCAACGCATTTTAGTGTACCCAACAATCAAATAAGAAGAATAACTAGATGTTATACTATCTGCCTTTGATTTTCCCTGTAATCAGAAGAACAGCGTGGATTCTTGAGCCATACAATGGTTCCGCCAGGTACCAGCAAGTCGAAGCAATCATGCAAAATGAGACTTATCAATGATTCAATTCTACAACGATACTGAGAAAGTGCATACTTAAATCACAAATAAATTTGTAATGACATTAATCCTTGATCCTCATTACAACGAAGACGGGATCGACTGCGCAACCTTGTTAAATCTCTTGCGAGATGGTTTATGTTCTGCTATTACATCTCCGACTGGATGAATTTCAAGGCTTCTTGTATGTTGTCCGTTTCGTGATGGTTCTTAAGATCTTTGACTGGGCTCTCTGGATAATATCAATATTACTCTTGCTGGCATTACCCCATAACTGGAAGCCATATGTCTAGATAAGTTTTAGCATTAAATTGTAGAGCAGGACCTTGTGGTCTAGACTAAGAGGCGAGCCAGCGTTAATAAGCCAATGCAGGCTATTGGCCTTCAGTTTTAAATGTGTTCTCTTAGCTTCGATGTGCCTGCGCCATGTGAGTCTTCTATCGAGGTGAACTCCTAGATATGTCACTTCGTTTGCTTGCGTGAGTGCGGTGTTGTTTAATGTGAGCGTTGGGCAATGTTGCCTGTTCAGGGTAAACGTTAAGTGCTTGCATTTTTGTTCGTTTGCACAGATGCTTGTATTGGGCATTTGGAGTGGGTGATAATAGCTGTCTTGTCGTATGTTCGTAGTTGAGTGATTGTTGGGATGTCTGCTGTATAGAGTACTTATAGTGTTAGCTCCTTGAGGAACTCCAGCTCGAATTGTATGTATTAGTAATTAATTAAATAGAACAGGCGAGTGATCAGATGAGAGATCTGAAAGACATTCAGCGCTTACAAGATTTCGGGGAGTATTTTTAGTAATTGAAAAGTCAATTAGATCGGGTAGTTTCTTGAGGTCTGTTGGACAGTATGTTGCTCTATCTGGAGAGACATGGTCGAGCTTGCTGTTGGCTTTTATAATGGCATTACAAAGCTGATTTGTGTGCGTCTGGCATTGTAGACTCCTGCTGCTATGATGTGTTCTCCTAGTGAGTTGAATAACTGCATGAACTCGCCTTCAGTTATGGAGAAGAGAGGAGGGCAGTATACGGCGGCTAGAGTAAGTTGGTTACCACTACCCAATTGGATATTTATAAATGTGGCAACAAAACGTTTTCAGCGAACAATGGCAATGGTGCTTGATACGGTTTCTAATGAGAATACCAGTCCCACAACGTGCATTATCATCGGGATGATTTGTTCCGTAGAATAGGTAGCCGCGTATTATTATTATATTTATTTGTAAGGTGTGTTTCTCAGAGTAGCATTACGTCGATGTGTTTTTCGAGTACGAATTGAGCTAACTTAAGTTTGTGATGTGAAACGCCGTTAGCGTTCCGTGTAGATATACGTAGGGAAGCCATTGTTTATTTTGGTTGTTGTGATACCAGCTTTTATATCAAAAGATTTTGGTTTCGCATTAAATCTTGCATAGTTGTCCGCATAAATGACATGAGCTCCATAAGTCTTTGCTGCAAGTAATATTACATTGCCTTGTTGCTGTTCAGGTGACTGCTGCTGTTGTGCCGTGTTCAGTTCTGGGTGTGTTGCTTGCGAATACTGTGTATTTGAGGCAGCGGGCACCAGTCTTGTTTTTAATGCACTTGTGAATTTCACGTTATTGGTTTAGTTTCCGGGGCCAAATGGGGATCCGGCTGCAGTCGAAAATAAGACGTCTGGGTTTGATTTGGATGCTATAAAAGGACAGTTTTGAGAGTGTGTAGCGGTAGCTCGCTGTTGGATTCGACTTTTCATCTCCTTATATACTGGGCAGACTTTGTAGTTTCCTGTGTAATTACCACTGCAGTTGCAACACCTTTTTTGTGTTGGGGTCGTATTTGCTTGCTGTGCAGTGTGCGCAGTTATGAAGCTCTCAGTAAACTACACACACCGCTAGCAGTTTACACCACGATATTGTATGGCCATACTCTTGACAATTCATTCATTGAACTGGGCCTTTGCAATTATGTGGCTCGTCTACTGTTATTCTACGGTGGAGTAGGAACTGACGTTTGTATATTGGGGCTACTTCAAGTTCTACCTTGAAGAGTGGTTGCGGTTTCCTATTCTTGTTTAAGATGATAAAGACTGTCTTGCTAAGAGTGCTACTAAATCCTTTTTCTTGTAGCGCCTTATTTACTTCTGGGGGTGTTTTATAAGGCTTAATTCCCTTTAATACGACTTGCAGTCCCTTGCTGCTTTTCAGTTGTTACGTGTTAAAGATCTTTTTAGTGTCGTTTAGATGCTTACTCTAAAATTTTTTGACTTCGAGGGGAACTATGTTGAAATTGTCCGTCCCAATAAGCTCTTTAATTTTGCACGAGCATTGGAGCTTTCTCTCTGATATATATGGGGGTGTCTTTGGCTTCCTTTTCTCAGCTAGAGGAGGAAGACTCTTAGAGTTGACTGCCAGAATCCCAAATCTATTAGCATTCGAAGGCTTTCGCTTGTAACTAAATATCTCAAGTGAATTGTTGAAAAACCCCATATGTTCGATAGTACTAAATATCAGGGCACGATAACCAGAACCAAAGAAACCCTGCAGGACTTTTTATCGAGGTTCAAACAATCGACTTATTTCGGTAAGCTTTATTCCTCAGATGGTCAAGCCAACCAATTCCACGGTCAGAACGGGCAGAATTCTTCTAGACAGAGACGTCACCGAACTAACAATGTAAGCCCACAATGCAATCATCATAGAACCAAAACAATTAATCAGTTATTATAATGAGAGGATAATATAATCAGAGTATAATAATGATATTGCTTTTATAAATCACCACATAAACACTACAAGTCACACGTAATAAATTCATAAATAACATCGATTCCAGTTTTTCTGTGTAGGCAACAACTTGGCACGCTCTTTAATGACTGTCGACAGTATCGGCTCAGTTTATATCCGGTGCGCACCACTTACGTCACTGATGTTAAAATAATATCCACTACAAAGTATCTGAATATAAAACCATGCTCTGTGTATTAAAAAAATAAAAAAGAAACCAAACTGAAACATACAATCATTCTTACACAAGAGCGAACAGCTTTGGGCGACGGAGACGGAAATAAGAAGAGAAAAAACACCACAACGAATGTCACCACTAGCTTTAGACGAAACAGAATTTAAATATGTTAAAGAACATAAATATATAAATAATGTAAATATTAGAGTTTTTTGTGTGTGATTGCAATTGTTAAAGTTAAAAATTTAATTGAAATTATGTTATTGTGTTGTTTTACCACTTTCGCTAACTTTGTTTGCATGAACGATCTAGATTCTGACAAACTCATAGACCCACTCAATAATCTACCGTTGACGAAAATATGAATAAATCATAAGCAAAACAGCAACATGAACGAACCACATATAAAGGTTATTTTCGTGGTGCAGGCGCTGAGACAAGATTTTGGCGCTAAGGTACAACAAATTGCCAGTCAATTACGGGCTGCAATGGTAACAACAAAAAATGTTATCATCACTTGAGAACGGCTCTGCAAAATGTTTCAAATTTTTTTTAATTGTTCGTAATTGCCAGGAGAAGATAATTAAGTAAGAAAGCCTTCCGGAAAAGTCGCTAGCGGCTCAACAGATGTACGTATGACAATAGTAGTCGCTTCGCGTGAAGTATCTTTTTTTTTTATTTTTTTTTTTATTAAAAATAATATAGAAATTTTTTTAACAAAGATAGGTGCGCTATTACCTTACGGGGCAACTTAAACAAATCAGAAATAAAAATAAGGGAAGTAATTATAGTATTAAACATAACATAACATGTCA
>SCDZ01001448.1:5700-21161 GCA_004143845.1 Drosophila lacertosa
TATCTATATCTATATCTATATCTATATCTATATCTATATCTATATCTATATCTATATCTATATCTATATCTATATCTATATCTATATCTACATCTATATCTATATCTAATCTCTTAAATCTTTTGCTTTTAATTTCCATTTCTTATCTTAAGCGAGGGTTTCTATTTTATTTTTAGGAATTTGGCAATGACTTCTGCTTGAAATATCAAATGGAAAAAGGGGTTAAAACGCTCGAATTCCTAACGCAAAAAAAAAAAGAAAAAGGTTCGCCCAAGAATATTGGTTTTGCATCCGCCTTTAAGGGTTAGAATAAAATACTCATCGAAACTAACGGCAGATTATTGTGCACCAAATCAATATGGAAATAAACAAGCCAAGAACGTGTCAATCGGGTGTACGCAGCTCCAAGATACTCTCTCAAGGGTTAAAAGGTCGCCAAAATAAAATATAGTTAATTATTATGTGTGTTAAAATTTGGAATGTTTACAACCTAATATGCTCTTTTTAACTGTTAGGGAGAGTGTAGCAGTTGTCACCCTCGGTAGTGCAAAATAAAACAAGTAAATGTTGCCTTAGACGAGTAAAGTATTCCAAAAAATAGAAACAAGGAAAATAAATAACAATTTAAATTTATGCATCTTTAGGATGTGTTTTGTGAGGTCCTCAAGTTAAGTTTAGTTATACTCGGTTACAGTTATACGAATATGTAAACAACTCTAAAGAAATTGTTACTTTGGAGAAGTTTTCTAAAATTACTTTTTGTTACAAACTTTTTCTAAACCTTTTAATTAAGGTAGAGCCTTTTTCTCAGGCAGGACCCTCTGTTTGCAAACCTTTCCTTTTTTGATTAAAACTGTTTTAATGATCATTTTTTAGTTTTTTATATGAATTTGAGCAAATTCTTTTTTAGATGCAAAGTTGGCTAATTATTTAATTTTTTTTTTTCAACCTTTTAATTAAGGTAGAGCCTTTTTCTCAGGCAGGACCCTCTGTTCGTAGAAGCAGCAAAGCTTTCCTTTGTCTAGGCTTCCTTTTTTGATTAAAACTATTTGAATGAGCCTTTTTTAATTTTTTATATGAATTTGAGCAAATTCTTTTTTAGTTAATTATTTAATTTTTTATTATTATTTTTTTATTTTTTATTTATTATTTTTTTAAAAGGTTGAACCTTTTAATTAAGGTAGTGCTAATATAGCTTGTCCTTTTAAGAAGCAGCTTTACAATGTCTAAAGAAATTATTTAGTTCTTAGGACTTTTTGTGTAAGGTAGTGCAGGACAAAGGACATTTTCGTAGGCAGGACCCCCCACTTAATTTACCAAGGACATTTACATTACCAGCTTCTTAAATTCCTCTCTTTTATCACTAATTTTTAGTTTGTTAATCTCAGCAGGACCCTCTGCTTAATTTTCCAGCATTCAATTTTAAACATTCTCTTCTTTTTTCAGCTCTTTCAATCCGTAGAGAAATTAGTCACATATCGATTTGAATTGTCTTTCTGATCAGAAATACATCCTCCTTCCTCCCTGCCCCTGCCCGGGGTTGATTGTGTCTCGATACAAATTTGTTATACCCCTTTTTTTTTTTATTTTGCAGTTGTCGTTCTATTTTTTTTTTTATGGCCAAGGGGTATGACAAAAAAGAAAGCAAAAAAAAAAAAAATGTGCACCCTTTTAATCAATACATTCGAACTCTCGTTTGTAGCTACATACATACATATATATATGTATATATGTATAAATTTAGAAATGCATTCAGTTTTAGATAACAAATTTAAGGGATGAACAAAATCTCGTTAGCTACAAACTTTTTAAATTATACGTTTTGGTTTTCTAGTTTCTGTTTTTAGTTAGCAAACAAATTAAGAATTTGATAATGATAAAAGTTAATTAATCTCTTTGTGATACATATGCCTGAACAATTTATTAACATTTAATACAATATTTAATTATAAATGATTGCTTAAGTTTCATTTGCAAGTTTTATTCACTTTCCTAAGCTGGTTTACTGATAAGCTCCTCTTAAGAGGATTTAGAACGCTGTTAACAGTGTTTCTTTTTAACAGTCAATAAGCAGAGATATTTTAATTACTCATTATGCAAAGCACTTCATGCTGTTAATGAATACTGTTAACTAACAGTAGACATTGGTTCAGTTAGAAAAAGTTACTTAACAGACAACGCTTGCTAGCTAAAATGCTGTTAACGAATGCTGTTAACGAGTGCTGTTAACGAATGCTGTTAACTAACAAAGTTGACCTAACTTAATTCCTGTTAATTTTGATTGAGTCTGCCTATTTATTTATAGGGTATTTATTTCCCTGGGATTTAAGTAATCTATATATAAAATAAATAAAATATGGACAAATGGACAAATCTATTTTACATAACAGAGAGAATGAATATTAAACTGTCGGTCATATTCTTATATCCCATTTTAGCATACCTTTACTATCCTTTCTGTGTTTGTGATTTATATCATCATAAGGTTAAGGTTAAGGTAAAAGTAAAAGTAAAAGTGAAAAGCCTTTTTGTTCTTCCTGATTAACATAAACAATATTATAAACGCTCTTATGGGAGTATTTTTAACATAATTTAAATTAGTTGATAGGAGATTTAAATTATTTATATATGCTGAATAATTAATCTATATTAACAATTATTAAAATAAACAAATAAAAATAATCTGCGGTTATTTTTAACATAATTTAAAGTATTTATTTATTAACAATAAGGTTTTCAACTAAAGCTAGAAATTAATAATATTCTTAACACAATTTAAATGATTTGAAAGTGTAAATTAATTATAAACTGAAATGAAGTTTTTGAACCAATAACAAATTTTACTTCGCCTTCAGTTTTTATATTTTGTTTTGTGTGTATTATGGATGGATAAATGTATGTTTATTGTGAGGGGAGAGAAGGAAGAAGAAGAAGAAGAAGAAGCCATTTCATTTTCGCAAAAACCAAAAAATCGATATTCCATAATTCAATGTTAGAATTTCAGATGCTAAAACTGCCAAGCGAGTTTTTTTTTATCCAATTTTTCACGGACTGACAAAAAAAAAAAAAATTGGGGGTGTCGTTTTTTTTTTTTTTCTATTTGTTGTTTTTTTTTTGGTTCGCATAGGAAACATTTGAGTGCGCTGCAAGCAGGCGAAATAAAGGACGCAGGACACCGGAGAAGTCGACTAGGCCGAGCACCTAAACGAGAATGAGGAACGAGATGGAAAAAAAAAAAAAAAACGAATGAAAAAACAACCCCGACAAAAATTATAATGAAGTTGGTGGTGGAAGGAAAAGGCAGCCTGCGAGTTTTTACAAAAAAAAAAATAGGAACAGAAAAAAACAAAACGGGGGGAGCGGGCAATTTTTGCCACCTTCTTCAGGACACAACACCACCGTCAGGACATCGCCACCCTGTGCACCATCAAAATTAAAAAAAACCAAGCGCAAAAAACGTGTATACATAAAAAAAAAAAAAAATAACACACACACACACACACACACACACACACACAACGAGATCATCCACGCTGATGATGAAAAAGGAATAATATATATATGTATGTATGTGTGTGTGTGTCTGTGTGTGTGTGTGTATATCCCCGCCTTTAGTTATATTTATGTTTGTATGTAAACGCGTTTTTCCTTTCGTTTTTTTTTTTTTTTTTTTTTTTTTTTTTTTTTTTTTTTTTTTTTTTTTTTTTTTTTTTTTTTTTTTTTTTTTTTTTTTTCTTTTTTTTTTTTTTTTTTTTTTGCGCACGCAAAATCATATATGTATATATATATATACATATATATGTCTCTATATATCTTTGCATGTGGCGTCGTTTTAAAGTTTGAAGAAAGCAACGAGATTGATTTACAAGAATGCAACCAATTTATTCTTATAGATAGAGATACAAGCTATCAGATAACAGATACTAAGTCATCCTGGCTAAGAAATCTGTCCCTAGAAGGATAAATCCTGCCAGTTAAAGCAAAGATGAATCCCTTGAATCTTTTCTGAATCCTAACCTAATTAATTTTTCTCTTCCATATATAACCCAACATACATTTATCCTTATAGATACCAAGTCATCCATTGAAAGTTCCGTTAAAAAACTCTGCATAGGAAAACCTTAACTTGTGGCTTACATTTTTTTTTTTTTTTTTTTTTTTTTTTATTCATAGTTAGATAATAAGTAAATAGTATGACAATTGTTATATAATTATATTTTATTATATATATTATATATCTTAAATGTATAGAAAGGAGGCATTAACGTTAAAGTATATATATATTTTGGATCTAAATCCTTTACATTTTTTGATTTTTCCTTCGCCTGAAAGTTTGGTTTTTTTTTAAGTTTGGAGCACTTAAAAAGCAGTCTAAGTTTTCTAATTAGCAATAAATATCCACCTGTTACCCAGTTCTCAGAGACCTTCAGAGATGGAACTACCCTTATTAGAGTTATTGATATCTGTCGATAAATCTCCCGTTATTTCATAGGAAATCTTAGACTTTATAAAATATATATTCGCACCAAGCAGACAAAGTTAACTTTAATTTGTCAACAAATTACATCGTTTTTCTTATCGATAAATATCGATAATTTTTCGATTGTTTTTTTTTTGCACATTTTAGATACATTAAGAACAATTCTCACCAAGCAGGCTTAGTTTACATCAAATTGTGAAAGAAACTCATTTTCTTCTTATCGATAATTATCGATTTTCTAACCCACCGCTTACAGATTCCAAAAGCTTGAGCAACCAAATTAAACATATATGCGTTTTAATATATATTCTCGTAAGGAGTGCGCAGATTAGAAATGAATTTCACTTTACGGAAAAACCAACCCCCAATGGAAAGCGCTTGCCCTTTGTTTTCCACATAGATTTGAATGCTCCTTTGAAGGACTTGCTCAAAAAAATATGTTTGATTTTTGCCAGAGTGAGGGTCAAACGCAGACGCCGTCGTAAAGTGTGTGTGTGTATGTGTGTGTGTGTTTGTGTGTGTGTGTGTGTGAAGGTGTTTTAAATGTCTTTTAAGGTCAACTTGCTGCTGTGTTTTAAGTATGTCCTAGTCAAACATACTCCTTAATATTTTAGACTGATAACAGGTTATAAATACAGCTCGTTATATAAAAATAGTATACATACATATATATTTTTATTTGTTTAATTTAAAGAAAACTTCAAAATGTAAACGAGGATTTCAATTTGTTACATTATACAAGCATACTGTTAACGAATGCTGTTAACTAACAGAGTTGACTAAAGTTATGTTATTTAACTGCTCATGCTAAATTTAATGTATCGTTCACACTGTTAATGAATACTGTTAACTAACAGTCGACTCAAGTTATGTTATTTAACTGCTCATGCTAAATTTAATGTAAAGAAGCTAATTATGTCAATCGTTCACACTGTTAACGAATGCTGTTAACTAACAGAGTTGACTAAAGTTATGTTATTTAACTGCTCATGCTAAATTTAATGTAAATAAGCTAATTATGTCAATCGTTCACACTGTTAATGAATACTGTTAATTAACAGTTGACTGAAGTTATGTTATTTAACTGCTCATGCTAAATTTAATGTAAGTAAGCTAATTATGTCAATCGTTCACACTGTAAACACACTCTTAATGAATACTGTTAACTAACAGCGTTAGATTAGTGGCTACTTAATTTGTGTTATTCAACAGTCTATTAATGTTAACTAACAGTGTTGAGTTAATAACAGTTTTCCCTTTAAATACTTATTAAGATTTGAAAGCATTTGTGCATGAGGTAAAAAAAACGATTTGAATTTTCTTAGACCTTTCAACTTTGCCACTTTTTTCATAATCCTTACTAATGTAATATACGAAACAAACAAACATTAGGGTTTGCAATATTAACAAGCTGGTGTCTATCCAAAGCACTTATTAATATTTATGGAAGCTAAACTAGATGTGGGAAAACGTTAAAGCTACCCTCGCAGAAGGAAATGAAGTTTGGGACTCTGGAAATCAACGATTAGATGTTATTAATTTAATAAATAGAGCAGCCAAAAAGTGTTAAGCAATGTGGCAGAGAGCTAAACTTGAATGCAAGGACACCGTATCAATATCCTTGCCACACGTGCAGCTTGTGGCATGTGGCAAGTTGGGGAGGCAGGGCCAAGAATTTGCCCAATGTGTGCGTGTCCAAGCTCTAACTCATCATTAGAGGAGGGGGGGCAGGATAAGGAACGTGTTTGTCGATGTTATCAGTACAAAAAAAAAAACATTAACGCTTTAATTGCCTTTGTTTAATTCACCTTCTCTCTCTGTGTGTGTGTGTGTGTGTGCACCGGAAATTTACAGGAACTTCATTTGTACTCGCAGTTTTCTCTCCTACTCCGACTCCGAGTCAGCTTTCAGTTCGTGCGTGAATTTATCAGATTAACCGTTACGCCAGCTGTCGCCGTGTCCTCGCTCGTCCTTTCGTCTTGTCCAGACTCCAGTCTATTATCACTCGGAAGTGTGAACATTTAGCGCACAACAACAACAACAACAACAACAACAACATTCGCTTGCCCATTTTCCGCGCGTTTTCCCTGACTTTTCCCATTTCGCCCTTTGCTAGCGTAATTAATGTGTTCTGGTCGAAAAGCGTATAAACCCTTCAGTTGCTCTTGGCTTTCTTAATGTTACCAACCTGCGCCTAATTTAATTAATTTTTTTTAAAAAAATTAAATTTAAAATTTAATTTTTTAATTTGTTTCAATTTACTTTAATTAAAATAAGTTTATTAAATTTAATTAATGTTAATTATTTGTAATCTGTTTTAAATTTAACTAATTTATTCTATAAAAAATTAATTTAATTTAGGCCAATTATTCTACTCCGTTCCTAACTTAACAAATCTTATTTAAAAAAATTAATTTATTTAAACTAATTTTAATGTTTGTAATCTGTTTAAAATTTAACTAATTTATTCTTTAAAAAAATTAATTTAATTTAGGCCAATTATTCTAATCAGTTCCTAACTTAACAAATTTTATTTAAAAAAAAATTCATTTAATTAAACTAATTTTAATGTTTGTAATTTAACTAATTTATTTTCTATAAAAAATTAATTTAATTTAGGCCAATTATTCTACTCCGTTCCTAACTTAACAAATCTTATTTAAAAAAATTAATTTAATTAAACTAATTTTAATGTTTGTCATCTGTTTTTAACTTAAGTAATTTGATCTTTAAAAAATTAATTTAATTCAGGCCAATTATTGTAATCAGTTCCTAACTAAACAAATCTTATTCTAAAATTAATTAATGTTTGTAATCTGTTAATTTAATTTATGGCAATGTTTCTAATCTCATCCTAATTAAGTTCACTTAATTAAAAATATATAATTTACTTTGCTTAATTTTAAATTTTTGAATTGTTTCCAAATTCAATTAATTTATTTAAAAAAAAATTTAATTTAATTATCATTAATATTTCAAGTCTGTTTAAATTTTATATAATTTAATTTAAAAAAAATTAATTGAATTTAAAAAACATTAAGTTAATTTAATCTGTTTCAAATCAAGTTAATTTAATTGATAAAAATTTACTTTGTTTAACCGATACCCTGTAATATATTGTACCCAATATAAATATAAACACACTTTCCCAATTGAAGTTATCTTTCCTTTAATTTATAAATAAAGTATATCTTAGTCAAGATTGACAAATAAACTGTTTTATAATATCCTTTACCTTATTTAATTATAATTATTATTATATATTACTATATTATACCCTGTACATATAAAGATACAAAACTATCTTTGGTTTAAAAATATTCTGTACTTGAATCCAAAAGATATATATATATAATTTTTTTACATAGTATCTTAGCCTATATTCTACATATTAAATATTTTTATTATTCTTTTATAGTGTACTCCCATCCAAAAATATATATATATATTACAATTGTGTATACCCTAAAGTATTTTTTAATTTTTTTATATTTTTCCTTTTTAAAGTAAAGTCATCTAATTAATTGTTTACTTCTTTAGATACATTTCCAATATTTTACAATTTCATCATAATCTGTTTAATAATCTCTCCCTTTACCCTATACATTTAGCTACCCTTTAAGCCCTCTCAATTAATTACTTAAGTTTTTGACTTGAACCACATTAAAAGGTTGGGAATGAAGGAACTTAAGTTAAACTAGTTTATTTTGAATTAAGTGAAGAATTTTGCTTAACAGAGATTGAAAGCATTAACTATAAATAAGAAAGAAACTTACACATTAATCGTTGGATTAATCAAGTAAAAAATTTTAAAAATATATAAAGAATTAAGACTTTGATGAAATCAAAAAAACTTTGGAATAATTCAGTAAATGGGGAATATTGTTAAAATAGCTAAAAAGAAGGATCTTTATTCTAGAGAAACCAAATATATTATAAGTAAGCTGATTTGTTTACTTTTAATAAAAAATTAAGGGTATTCCAGCACATTCTTTAGTTTAGGGTGTACACAAAAAAAGTCTTAAAGCAACAATTTGATGATTAACTTTAACTTGGCAACGTTTATTTTAAGAAGAATTTTCTTAACGGAGATTGAAAGCATTAACTATAAATAAGAAAGAAACTGAAACATTAATCGTAGGATTAATCAAGTAAAAAAGTTTAAAAATATATAAAGAATTAAGACTTTGATGAAATCAAAAAAACTTTGGAATAATTCAGTAAATGGGGAATAATTAACAATAATATCCCAACAATTTATTTAGTTTGGGTTCGTCGAAGGATCTTTGTTCTAGAGCAACCAAATACAACCAAACATTAATCGTTGGATTAATCAAGTAAAAAAGCTTAAAAATATATAAAAACAATTAAGGCTTTGATGAAACCAAAAAACTTTGGAATAATTCAGTAAATGGGGAATATTGTTAAAATAGCTAAAAAGAAGGATCTTTGTTCTAGAGCAACCAAATATATTATAAGTAAGCTGATTTGTTTACTTTTAATAGCAAATTAAGGGTATTCCAGTACATTCTTTAGTTTAGGGTGGACACAAAGACTTTTAACTTTAACTTGGCAAAGTTTATTTTGAATTAAGTGAAGAATTTTCTTAACGGAGATTGAAAGAATTAAATATAAATAAGAAAGCTTACAAGAAACCTAAACATTAATCGTTGGATTAATCAAGTAAAAAAGTTTAAAAAAAACTTTGGAATAATTCAGTAAATGGGGAATATTGTTAAAATATCTAAAAAGCATTAACAATAATTTTCCAACAATTTATTAAGTTTTCTTGTGGGTTTGTCGTTTACTTTTAATAAAAAATTAAGGGTATTCCAGCACATTCTTTAGTTTAGGGTGTACACAAAAAAAAGTCTTAAAGCAACAATTTGGTGATTAACTTTAACTTGGCAAAGTTTATTTCGAATTAAGTGAAGAATTTTCTTAACAAAGATTGAAAGCATTAACTATAAATAAGAAAGAAACTTAAACATTAATCGTTGGATTAATCAAGTAAAAAAGTTTAAAAATATTTAAGCAATTGAAGCTTTGATGAAATCAAAAAAACTTTGGAATAATTCAGTAAATGGGGAATATTGTTAAAATAGCTAAAAAGAAGGATCTTAAGTAAGCCTTTTTGTATACTTTTAATAGCAAATTAAGGGTATTCCAGCACATTCTTTAGTTTAGGGTGGACACAAAAAAAAGTCTTAAAGCAACAATTTGGTGATTAACTTAAACTAAGCTAACTAATTCTTAACAGAGATTGAAAGCAAGAAACCTAAACATTAATCGTTGGATTAATCAAGTAAAAAAGTTTAACAAAAACAAAACAAAAAAACTTAAGAATAATTCAGTAAATGGGGAATATTATTAAAATAGCTAAAAAGCATTAACAATAATTTCCCAACAATTTATTAAGTTTTCTTGTGGGTTCGTCGTTTAATTTTAATAAAAAATTAAGGGTATTCCAGCGCATTCTTTAGTTTAGGGTGGACACAAAAAAAAGTCTTAAAGCAACAATTTGGTGATTAACTTAAACTAAGCAAAGTTTATTTTGAATTAAGTGAAGAATTTTCTTAACGGAGATTGAAAGCATTAACTATAAATAAGAAAGAAACTTAAGCATTAATCGTTGGATTAATCAAGTAAAAAAGTTGAAAAATATATAAAGAATTAAGACTTTGATGAAACCAAAAAAACTTTGGAATAATTCAGTAAATGGGGAATATTATTAAAATAGTTGAAAAGAAGGATCTTTATTCTAGAGCAACCAAATACTTTTAATAACATATTAATGGTATTCCAGCACATTCTTTAGTTTAGGGTGGACACAAAAAAAAGTCTTAAAGCAACAATTTGGTGATTAACTTTAACTAAGCAAAGAAGAATCTTTTGTCATGCATGAAAAACGAACTGAAGAGATACGTATCGATTAGGGTGGACCTGTGTGTGGTTGAATAATTGATGCCAAATCGACGAATGTGAATCAGCTTATGAATGCGAATTGCGAATCGGGAATTGCGAATTGCGAATATCGCATTCATAATAAAAAGTGAATTAGCGAATTGAGGGTTGACTTCAGCGAATGCGACTTTTGCTGTGGAAAGGGGGAAAAGCGCGTGGCGTAATTTTTCCATTAATGGAGCTTAGGCAATAATTATGCAATGCCATCGAGGAAGGAGCTAAATAAATGCGCCTTTTACGACCCCGAAAGGACTTCAATTGGCGACCGTGGCGAAATTAATTATATTTCAATGACACTGCAAAAGATTTTGTTCTCTTCTCGGCATATGATGAATAGAAATTAAGAATTACGCATATTCGAACCAGCTCCGCTTTGGTCCTGCACATAATGTCCTTCCTTAATCATTGCGATAAGAGCAATAAACTCATTTGCAGACAAACCTTCGAAGGAAGTCGAAGCCAGACTTACATTTATTTATTTATTTATTTATTATTTTTTAGTTGGCTTTAATCACAATACAGTGAAATCCTCATTCAAAGACTTCTTCTTCTTCTTCTTTATTATTATTGTATTAACATTTTACTAATATATATATTAATTGAAGTGAATTTGAATTGCATAAAAAAAACTTGAATAAGATTATTATTAAAGTTATTATTATTATTATTAAAGTTATCTTATAAGTTATAGTTATATTTTATTAATAATATATAATAATAGTTTATACTTAAAAAATAACTTTAATAGTATATAATATAATTATAATAACGAACTATTTTTTTTTATCAAGTCACTTTGACTTTTTTAACTAGAGATATTTTTATAAAAGTTATCTGTATAACATTTTTAATTCATATATATTTTATTAATAAAATATAATAATAGTTTATACTTAAAATATAACTTTAATAGTATATAATATAATTATAATAACGAATATTTTTTTTTATCAAGTCACTTTGACTTTTTTAACTAGAGATAATTTTATAAAAGTTATCTGTATAACATTTTTAATTTATATATATTTTATTAATAATTTATAATAATAGCTTATACTTAAAAAATAACTTTAATAGTATATAATATAATTATAATAACGAATTATTTTTTTTTATCAAGTCACTTTGACTTTTTTAACTAGAGATATTTTTATAAAAGTTATCTGTATAACATTTTTAATTTATATTTATTTTATTAATATTCTTCTGCTAACTTTAAAAGTTTATGCTTAAAAAATCACTTTTATAGTATATAATATAATTATAATAACGAATTATTTTTTTTTATATGTTAGTTATATGTATAATATTTTTAATAAATATATAAACATTTTTTTTAAAATTCTTTTACGTTACTTAAAAAATCACTCGTATAACAATTATTTAAAAAAACCATATTTTCACAACATTTTTAATATTAAATATAAAATAAATATAAAATAAAAATTATTAAATATTAAATTAAATTCTTAAAGAAAGTTTTTCATATAAAAAATGCCTTAAAAATTTGTCAATTATTTAATTTAAACAATGAACGTAGCCAAAAAAATAATTAATAATTAAAGGCTTAACTTAAATGAAAGCTCATAGATAAACACTTACAAATACCCTATAAATTGGAAATGGAAGTTGAATAAATACCCTATTAATTTTCTTTATAAATGTTAACTTAAAGCTGTACAAAATACCCTGTTAAATAAAAGTAAAAGATATCAAAAAAAAAAACTTATAAAGTTGAAGGCTGGAGTTATATAAATGTAAATACCCTATAATATAACCCTATAATTCCAACTGAAAATATCATATAAATAGGAAGTTGTAGACGCACTAATACCCTTTAAATTGTAGATTATTTTTATTTCGATTAAATAAGAAAATGTTCTTTAAATTGGCAGTTTTAGATGTATACCCTATAGATGAGAAATGTAAGAAGTTTAAACAAATAAAAATACTCTATCAATTGAAAGTTCATCGCATGCTAATACCCTGTAGTTTAAGTTAAATATACCTTTATGTATATGTGTATATGTGTTTGTGTATGTGTGTGTGTATTTTTTTTTTTTTTTTTTTTTTTAATTCTTTTATTCACTAGATTTCTCCTAGAACATTTTAGCTTAAATATAAATACAATATATAAGTAAAAATATAAATATAATACCTAAGTAAAAATGGATGAGTTTAGGCATAATTAGTTAAAAAATATAACAGTAAAATTATAAAATAAAACGTATGTACAAAATACCCTATAAAATAAAAGTAAAAGATATCAAAAAAAAAAACTTATAAAGTTGAAGGCTGGAGTTATATAAATGTAAATACCCTATAAATGGAGGGTATGAACGTTAGAATTACAACTCAACATATCATATAAATAGGAAGTTGTAGACGTACTAATACCCTTTAAATTGTAGATTATTTATTTTTATTTAGATTAAATAAGAATAGACAATACAAATACCTTTTGTGTATATGTGTGTGTGTGTATATGTGTGTGTGTGTGTGTGTGTGTGTGTGTATGTATTTGTGTCTTTGTCCAACCTTAACATATTTCTGATATCTGTGTTATTTTTTTTGTCTAAGCCCAATTTAAAGTGACCCACAGCTAAATTTTGGGCTTAGAGAGGGCGTGTCCTCGCCGCCCTTAAGGACTTGTGGCTTGTGACGGACAACGGGACAACGGGATAACGGGACGACGGACAACGGAAGAAGACGCATGAAATTGTTGTCATCGATGTTGTTTTGACGCCAGTTCTCTTGGCCTGGCCTCAACTGCCCCGTTAACCCCCCCCCCCCCCCCCCCCCCCCCCCCCCCCCCCCGCCTCTTTTCTCCCTTTTTGCGGTCAAGTTTCCCCAAATTGTTAAAGCCTTAAGCGAAAAGCGTCTCTTTAAAGAAGGCGAAAATCGACGAAAGGTTTTTTTTGGCTGCAGGTAAAAACATTTCTAACAGTAAAACTTTTGTGTGCTCAATAAAGAGAAGGAAACCAACTTGAATGTACTTTAATATATTTAGTAGATGTTTAGTATAAACTTTAGATGTAATTTAATTTTACTTTGCATATATATAAATATATGTAGGAATACCATAAATAGTTTTTAGTATATTTAGTATATATTTATTAAATATTTTAAATGTAATTATGTAAATATTTTGTATATATTAAGTATTTATATATGAATGATTATCCTTATTATTTGGTATATATTTAGTATATATTTAGTATATATTAAGTAGATATTTAGTATATATTTAGTATATATATCTAATAGAATACCAAGAATAGTCCTTAGTATATTTAGTATATATTTTTTATATATTTCATATATATATTTATTAAATATTTTAAATGTAATTATATAAATATTTTGTATATATTAAGTATTTATATGTGAATGAATATCATAGATAGTCCTTATTTTTTGGTATATATTTAGAATATATTAAGTTGATATTTAATATATATTTATTATTTATATCTAATGGAATACCAAGAATAGTCCTTAGTATATTTAGTATTTATTTATTATATATTTAGTATATATTAATTAAACATATAGTATATATTTAGTATATACTGAGAACATTTTGGTATATACATTATATACATTTGAGTGAATACCAAGAATAGTCCTTAGTAAATTACGTAAATATTTGATATATTTTGAATATATGATTCATATATATTTAGTATATATTATTTACAAATTTTGTATATTAAATATTTCGAATATATTTATTAAATATTTTATATTTATTTATTAAATTTTTCGTATATATTTATTTAATATTTTTGTATAATTTCATGTAAATAAATTGTCATACTATTTACTTATTATCTAGCAGATGGATTGTAAATAAAACACAGAAAAAAAAATATATATACATATTTATATTTTTGTATATATTTAGTATTTATATATATGAATGATTATCATAGATAGTCCTTATTATTATAAATCAAGTATATATATCGTTTATAGTTGATATATATTTAATAAATATATTTGTATATATTTGATTAAATATTTTGTATATATTTAATATTTATATTTTACATATTTATGAACTATTTTGTATATCTCAAGTATATATATATATATAAATGAATACCAAAAATAGTCCTTAGTATATTTAGTACATATGTTTATTAAATTTTTCATGTAAATAAATTGTCACACTATTTACTTATTATCTAGATAGATAGATAGATTGTAAATAAAACTATGAATAAAAAAAATAAAAAAATATATATATATATATATTTATTAAATTTGTATATATATATGTATATTTGTATATCTCAAGTATATATATATATATGAATACCAAAAATAAATAATATATATTTATTAAATATTTTGTGTATTTTTATTTAATTTATTTTTCTTTTATATATTTTTAAATATTTTTAATATTTGTATTAAATATTTTGTATATATGTATATGTGAATGAATATCATAAATACTCCCTATTATTTAGTATATATTGAGCAAATGTTTAGTGTATATAACTAGTAAATATATAAGTATACATATTTGAATTAATAACAAGAATAATAATAAACAGAGTTTAAATAAATTGTTTTGGAACATTTGATTCCATTTGAAACTGTTTTTGTAACCCTTCCAAGCTTCCAATTAAATGAAGGGATTCATTTTTGGAAAGCCTGGAATGTGAATAAATAATAAAAAAATAATCGGTATAGATTTGCATTAATTATTATTTATTTGATTGTTTAGTAGCACAAAATAAACAAAAAAAAGATCAAGATAAATTTATAAAACAAATTCGCTTTTTATATAATTATTAAATTGAACACTTCCATTAAAGTGAACTAAATGAAACATAAATTCTTAAAATATGGAAATGATTTTAAATTTAAAGAAATAGAATATTTAATAAATACATAAAGATAATAATAATAATAATAATAATAATAATAATAATAATAATAATAATAATAATAATAATAATAATAATAATAAAAATAATAATAATAATAATAATAATAATAATAA